>VDCT01000738.1:0-24285 GCA_009763385.1 Coix lacryma-jobi var. lacryma-jobi | reverse complement strand
CCCTCGAGAAAGAGGCAAAGGCTCAACACAACTAGCAAACTCCCCCTCAACTAGTGCACACAACCCAGGGAACACATGATTTGTCAATATTTTTCTCCCCCTTAGTTGAAAATGCACCATCAAGCAAATTTCTCCCCCGTGACAGAATAACTCCCCCTTCCAAAATGCATATGAGTCAAATATGCAAGTTAGCAGCTTCAGAAATATAATCAAGAGAGTGCAAGGATGCTCTACACAGTTCTGATCCAATGACTCAACAACATCCATAAGAAGCTAGCAAAGGCTCAAACTGATCACCAAATATTAATTCTGAACATTGGAGCAAAAAGAGCAGTTTTCAGCAAAAACGGTTAACCATCAAAATAGCACAAAACATGTATTATCGGAGTTGCAGCGGTTAATTTACACAAGGTCAAATTTCAGCATATGATTGCGAGAGGTTGAAAGCTTGTCATTGCCTAACTTTTCAACTGTGCGAAGCCTATGCAGAAGCAATCAGAAGCTTAAAGCAACAGTTTCGGTCATACACTACACAGCTCAAGTTTAACTCAAAGTGCAATAAGAAACAGTCTCGAAACTGTGATGTGCTGACAAGCAATCCCATCTCGATCTTTCCAATTCACTTTAACTTGGTTCAGATTTAAAGCAGTATATGAACAGACCAAGCAAGTGAATGACTCAGAACTAGAGACATAGCAACCTAGCATATATGAAAAGCACGAGTGAATTCTACACATCCTACACATGCTAGATGCATATCTCAATGTTGAACATTTTCAAGTTTTATGTTCATTAATCAGATTCACCATTCATAAAATAGCTCTGCTCACAACATGTATCAGTGATCAGAAAGAGCATAAGCTACAACATCATCATAAAGCATCGGAGCAAATACTATACAGAGCATAGTTACATTCTTCAGATTATATACATGAAGCTCTGAATGGAAAAATGCAAAATGAAATGCAAAGATGCATAAAGAAACCAAAAGAAAAACACAAAGTCAGTTTATAAGACAAGAGCCAAAATGTTTCCCCCATCTAAAAGGGGAAACGCACACCAAGCTCACCTCTCAACCTAGCAAAAGTTGTTTGGTCCAAAGGCTTGGTGAAAATATCAGCCAGCTGATGATGAGTATCGACATGGCGAAGGTCGATATCACCCTTCTCATAGTGGTCTCGCAGAAAATGAAAGCGCACATCAATGTGTTTGGTCTTAGAATGCAGCACAGGGTTCTTAGCAACGCTAATAGCACTTGTGCTGTCACAAAGCAAAGGAACGCGAGAAAACCTCAGACCAAAATCACGCAAAGTGGCCATCATCCAGAGTAACTGGGAACAGCAGCTAGCCGCAGCAACATACTCAGCCTATGTGGTAGACTGGGCGACACTAGACAGCTTGCGAGAAGACCACGAACACTACTAGAGAACAGGCCTTTGGACGATTTGCAAAATCAGCATTAGCCACGGAAAAATTTGCGCCCGGGACTAGAAAGGCCTTTAGCCCCGGTTGGTAACACCAACCGGGACTAAAGCTCCCCAGCCCAACGGCTCAATTGTCAGAGGGGCCTTTAGTCCCGGTTGGTGTTACCAACCGGGGCTAAAGACCGGCCTTTAGCCCCGGGCCGTAACACCAACCGGGAGTAAAGGTTTTGCCCCGGTTGGTGTATGCAGCCGGGGCTAAATGTTGGCATCTTTAGCCCCGGGCCGTAACACCAACCGGGACTAAAGGTTTTGCCCCGGTTGGTGTATGCAGCCGGGGCTAAATGTTGGCATCTTTAGCCCCGGTTGGTAACACCAACCGGGACTAAAAGGTTTTGTTCCGGTTGGTGTACCCAGCCGGGGCTAAATGCCAACATTTAGCCCCGGCTGGGAATAAGGACCGGGGCTAAATGTCCCTCCCTATATTTGAAATGTTCTTCTACCTCCAGCCGTGCCCGAGCTCCTGTCTTCATTTTTCTTCATTCAGTCACTGCTTGCTCTTGCTTGCTTGTTTGCTCTCTTCTCCTCCGGTGATTTTTGTTTGTTAACACATCTCCGGCGATTGATTTATTTCATCACATCTACACCGCCATCGACTCGTTGAAAGGTTACTAGCTTAAGTTATTCATTTTTGTAGCTATTTTGAGTTCATTGACTTGATAGTTCAAATTATTAATCTAAAAACAAAATATGACCGTTTAATTAGTTTATTTTAGTCTTTTAGAGAAATGTGACCGGTTTAGAAAACAAAATATATAATACTTTAGTTTAGAAAATGTGACCGGTTTAATTAGTTTTTTTTGAAATAGAGATCATTTAAATCATTTGTTTACATAAAAATTAGAAATATATAATACTTTAGTTTAGAAAATGTGACAGTTTAATTAGTTTTTTTGAGGAATAGAGATCATTTAAATCATTTGTTTACAGAAATTAGAAATATATAATAATTTAGTTTACAAAATGTGACCGTTTTAATTAGTATATTTTATTATTTTGGAGAAATAGAGATCAGTTAAATTAGTTGTTTACAGAAATTAGAAATATATAATACTTTAGTTTACAAAATGTGACCGGTTTAATTAGTATATTTTATTATTTTGGAGAAATAGAGATCAGTTAAATTAGTTGTTTACAGAAATTAGAAATATATAATACTTTAGTTTACAAAACGCAGAAGGATGCCTGGTTGGTATGTTGTTTTCGAGGGCACCAAACCAGGTATTTACACCAGCTGGGCCGAGTGCAGTCAGTATGTCCTCAAAGTTAAGGGAGCTGTGCATAAAAAGTACAAGTCTTTTGAGGAAGCTTCTGCAGCTCTAGATGCTTTTAACTCAAGAATCAACTCAATTCCTACTGCACCTACCCCTACCTTACCTTCCTATCCGGTTGGAGTGGCAGACAGTACATCTTGTTGGACTGTGATGTGGGAGAAATGTGCATGTGTTGTTAGTTGCTTTGGTTGTGGCCAAGTGGATTAGGCTGCACTGTTATCTTGATGTAATAATTAATTAATTAGACAAGTTCAACTGCTACTACTTTTATGCCACCAGTGATTCTTACTAAATTTTATGTCAGACATTTTATAATTTTATTTGTTTATAAGAATGAGAGATCGATATAATTATGTGATATGTCATATAATGCAGACGATGACACGTCACTGGATGTACAATGTCGATCGTCGCTCAAAAGAGTTCATTGATGGCGTGCATTATTTTTTAAGAGTGGCCGAGGCAAACAAGCGGAATGGTTTTATGTGCTGCCCATGTGCCCTTTGTAATAATTCGAAGGAATATTCTAGCTCAAGGAGTCTTCACTCACACTTGTTCAAGTCGGGTTTCATGCCAAACTATAGTTGTTGGACGAAGCATGGAGAAACTGGGGTTATGATGGAAGAAGGTGAAGAAGAACAATTGGACCCTGACGATGACATTATTGCTCAATACGGTGACTTTGGTGATACTGCAATGGAGGAAGGTGAAGAAGAGGCAAGTGCAGGAGACACAGTCGCTGAAGATGATGCTCTTGGTGATGTCATTCGTGATGCACAAAGAGATTTCGAAAGTGATAAGGAGAAGGCTAAGTTTGAATGTATGCTAGAGGATCACAGGAAATTACTATATCCGTCTGCTGCAGATGGACAAAAAAAGTTAGGCACAACACTTGAGTTGCTACAATGGAAGGCACAGAATGGTGTATCTGATAAGGCATTTGGACAATTATTGAAGATTATAAAACAAAAGATGCTTCCGAAGCCTAACGAATTACCCGCCACTACGTACGAAGCAAAACAAGTGGTCTGTCCTTTGGGTTTAGAAATCCAGAAGATACATGCATGTCCTAATGACTGCATCCTGTACCGTGGCAAGGAATACGAGAATTTGGACGAATGCCCTGTATGTAACGCGTCACGATATAAGATCAGGCGAGATGACCCTGGCGATGTTGAGGGTGAAGAACGTCCCCGGAAGAAAATCCCGGCCAAGGTTATGTGGTACGCTCCTATAATACCACGCCTGAAACGTCTGTTCAGAAACAAGGACCATGCAAAGTTGGTGCGATGGCACAAAGAAGACCGTAAGGTAGACAACATGTTGAGACACCCTGCAGATGGGTCCCAGTGGAGAGCAATAGACAGAGAATTCCCAGAATTAGCAAAAGATGCTAGAAACTTAAGGTTTGGTTTAAGTACGGACGGGATGAATCCTTTTGGGGAACAGAGCAGTAGTCATAGCACGTGGCCTGTTACTCTATGTATGTACAACCTTCCTCCGTGGTTATGCTTGAAGCGGAAGTTCATTATGATGCCCGTGCTCATCCAAGGCCCGAGGCAGCCTGGCAACGATATCGATGTCTACCTGAGGCCATTAGTTGAGGAACTCCTACTTTTATGGAGTAAATCAGGTGTACGTGTGTGGGATGATTACAAACAGGAACACTTTGACCTGCGAGCATTGTTGTTCGTAACAATCAATGATTGGCCTGCTCTAAGTAATCTTTCAGGACAGTCAAACAAGGGATATAATGCATGCACACATTGTTTTGATGACATGGATAGTGTATATTTGAAAAAATGTAGAAAGGTAGTGTATCTTGGGCATCGTCGATTTCTTTCGATGAATCACCAGGTTAGAAAGAAAGGCAAGCATTTTAAAGGTGAGACAGACCACCGGAGCAAGCCTCGCAACAGAACTGGGGAAGATGTACTTGAGATGATTAAGGATGTGAAAGTAGTCTTTGGAAAGGGGACGGGCAGTGAACCTGTTCCGAAAGACGCTATGGGACACGCACCCATGTGGAAGAAGAAGTCAATATTTTGGGAGCTACCCTATTGGCATGTACTAGAGGTCCGCCACGCGATCGACGTGATGCACCTGACAAAGAATCTTTGTGTCAACCTTCTAGGATTCATGGGTGTGTACGGGAAGTCTAAGGATACACTTGAAGCACGACAAGAGTTGCAGCGCATGAAAGAACGAGACAACCTACATCCAGAGAAGACAGATGATGGACGCCATTACTTAAGACCTGCTAGCTACACTCTTAGCAATGAAGAGAAGGAAATCATGTTTGAATGCCTAAACAGCATCAAGGTCCCATCTGGATTCTCCTCCAATATAAAGGGAATAATAAATATGCAAGAGAAGAAATTCCTAAACTTAAAGTCGCATGACTGCCACGTGCTTATGACGCAATTGCTTCCGGTTGCTTTAAGAGGAATTCTACCTCCACATGTACGTCTTGCCACTGTGAAGCTCTGTGCATTCCTCAATGCAATTTCTCAGAAGGCAATTAATCCACTAGAACTGGCTACTCTACAGAATGATGTGGTTCAATGTCTTGTGAGCTTTGAGTTGGTGTTTCCTCCATCCTTCTTTAATATCATGACACACCTCCTAGTTCACCTGGTCAAGGAGATTCATATTCTCGGTCCTGTGTTCCTACACAACATGTTCCCCTTTGAGAGGTTCATGGGAGTACTGAAAAAATATGTTCGCCAACGTGCTCGGCCAGAAGGAAGCATCGCCAAGGGCTACGGGACAGAGGAGGTCATTGAGTTCTGTGTTGACTTCATTCCTGACCTTGACCCGATTGGTGTTCCTGAATCGCGGCACGAGGGGAGGCTATGTGGAAAGGGGACACTAGGGAAGAAAACATATATCGGTACGGGGAATGATTATTTCAATAAAGCGCACTACACAGTTCTTCAAAACTCAGCCGTGGTGGATCCATATATCGATGTACACAAGGAGTTCCTACGATCCCAATTTCCAGAGAAGAATGAAGTTTGGATAACACGTGAGCACATGAATACTTTTAGCACTTGGTTGCGAAAGGAATGTCTGGGTAATAACAATATTGATGAGCAACTATATTTGTTGGCTAGGCAACCGTCATGGCACATCCTCACGTACAAAGGGTATGAGATCAATGGAAACACATTTTACACCATGGCCCAAGATCAAAGGAGCACGAACCAAAACAGTGGTGTTCGCGTAGATGCCACAGACCCATCTGGGAAGAGGCAAACATATTATGGCCGCATAGAGGAGATTTGGGAACTAGACTACGCACCTGATTTTAAAGTCCCTTTGTTCCGATGCCAATGGGTCAAGGCGACCGGAGCCGGAGTAACAGTTGACAAGGAGTATGGAATGACAACAGTGGATCTCAACAATATTGGATACAAAGGTGAACCATTCGTCCTTGCTGCTGATGTGACTCAAGTGTTCTACGTGAAAGACATGTCTACAAAACCCAAGAGAGGGAAAAATGATGATAAATTAACCAAAGAGCCAAAACGCCACATAGTTCTTTCAGGAAAAAGAAACATCGTGGGAATTGAGGACAAGTCAGACATGTCAGAAGATTATGAAAGGGATGACCGAATACCGCCCTTCAGTGTTACCAAAGACCCAAGCATCCTGCTAAATGCTGAGGAGACTCCATGGTTACGACATGATCATGACCAAGGAACATACGTCAAGAAAAAGATCACCAGTGTACCCGCTTGATATATATATAGTGATGTTTTAACTAATATTATATATTACAGCTAATAATGATTATGCATAGTCATGGTTCGTTGATGTCGTTGTCGAAATGACTTGATTTATTTTTGGCAAGCATATGAGCCCAACTTGATGCCCCACAAGTGGTGTTAGATTTTTCTGATCATTATTTTAATTATTACATTTTTTCTATGTCGAATGAGATAAAAGTTGGTAAAAGTTTGGCTCAATTCTGGATTATTTTGTTGGTAGGCCCAATTGAACCTATAATTATTGGGTGCAAGTGTGCGGTAATTCAGTTAAACCGGAAAAAGTAGCAAACCATCTCCGAAAAAACACAAACTTATTGGTTTCCTCACCCGTGCCAACTTATTTGGACAATAAAAGATAAACAACCCAAAATTTAACGTTCATATAATACAAAAAATATTTTCCTATCGAGCACCGGTTGTTTCAGATATTTAAATTTAACATTTTATTTTTGCATTAACAAAATATAAATTTTTCTTTACATTTATATTTGTTATTATAAGAAAAGAAAAGAATTTATGTTACAAAATTTTCTACTATACAATAAGGTAAAAGGAAACACAAATGTTATTTTTAAGTAATTTTATGCCAAATATTGAATTTACTATGCAAATAACAAGTATTACAACATATTAATATACCCAAAACCTAATTCAAAACCCAAAACACAGAAAACCCAAAAATAAAGGCGGGAGAAGACCCTTTAGTCCCGGGCCGTAGCACCACCCGGGACTGAAGGAACCTTTAGTCCCGGGCCGTAACACCACCCGGGACTAAAAGTCACCCCCTTTAGTCCCGGGTGGGCTTACGCCCCGGGACTAAAGGTGTTAGTCCCGGGCCGTAATACCACCCGGGACTAAAAGTCACCCCCTTTAGTCCCGGGTGGGATTACGCCCCGGGACTAAAGGTGTTTTAGTCCCGGGCGGTGCCACGGCCCGGGACTAAAGCCTCCCCGCCTATATAGGACACAGTGCCCTCCTTCCTCAGATCGACGTCAGACGCCCGAGCCGCCGCCTCCCACGCCGCCGCCTCCTCCCTCCGTCGTCCTCCTCGAGCTCTCTCGCCGACGTCCGCCTCCCCGTCGTCCTCTCCCGCGCCGCCCTCCTCCCTCCGTCGATCTTCGGCCCTCGCCGCGTCTCCTCTCGCGCGGGCGCGCCGCCGCGCGACTCGTCCTCGCCGTTCGCCGCGCGCGCGCCGCTGCCGTCCTCGCCGTGGTGCTCGCCGGCGCCGTCGTCCTCGTCGTGGTGCTCGCCGTTCGCCGCGCGCCGTCGTCCTCGCCGTGGTGGTGCTCGCCGGAGTGTGCGTGTGTTGTGTGTGCGTGTGCTCGCCGGCCGGTCTGCTCGCCGTGGTGCTCGCCGGCGCCGTCGTCCTCGTCGTGGTGCTCGCCGTTCGCCGCGCGCCGTCGTCCTCGCCGTGGTGATGCTCGCCGGTGTGTGCGTGTGTTGTGTGTGCGTGTGCTCGCCGGCCGGTCTGCTCGCCGTGGTGGTGCTCGCCGGCCGGTCTGCTCGCCGTGTGTGTGTGTGTGCAGTGTATAGAAAAAGAAAAAGAAAAAGAAAAAAGAATGAATCATGTGTTCCTTTGGACAATTATATATGTTCATAGAAAAATGAATATATATTTATAGAAAATATGTATAGAAAATGTTTTTTACCCTAACAAAATAGTATGTTTTTACACATGTAGTCCGTCGCCGCCATCCTCACCGCGACTAAAGGTGCCCCGTCGTGACATCCTCGCCATTCGCCGCCGGCCGTTGCTCCCCTTGTGCCGTCGTGTCTCGTCCTCGCCGTCGTCTCGCGGCCGCTCCGGCCGTGTGCCTCCGTCCTCGCGCTGCCGGTGAGGAGTGCCACCGCGCGTGCGTGTGTGTGTGAAGTGTTTGTGCGTGTGCGTGTGTAGTGTGTAATTAAAGTGTGTGTGCACTGTGTGTGTAATAGGAAAAGGAAAATAGAAATCCATATGAATTGAAAATAGAAAATAGTTTTTACCCTAACAAAATATTATGTTTACACACATGTAGATAAAAGAGATTGGTCGCGTTGACCGCGCCGTCCGCCGTCATCCTCACCGTGTGATCCTCACCGCAACGTGATCTTCGGCGTCGTCTGTTGTCGTCCTCACCGCGACATCATCCTCGCCGTCGTCCGTCGTCGTCCTCTCATCAACGGTGTGTCCTTTGCATGTGTTAGATGGAGGAGGAATAATCACTTAGATAATTTGGTTTAGATATGTAAACATTTATTTATATCGGTCATATATATGTTTATGAAATAATCACTTGGATATGTTTATGGAATAATCACTTGGATATGTTTATAGAATAATCACTTGGATATGACTTTTCGATCATGTCGGTAGTGTTATTTTTACGAATATAGTCTTCATGGATATATGTTATTTTTAATGTTGTCAAAACCTACACCCCAAACCCCAAACCCTAATCCCTAAACACTAAACCCTAAACCCTAAACCCTAAAACCCTAAACCCTAAACCCCAAACCCTAAACCCCAAACCCCTAACCCTAAACACCAACCCCGAAACCCCAAACACGAAACCCCAAACCCTAAACCCCAAACCCTAAACCCCAAACCCCTAACCCTAAACACCAATCCCGAAACCCCAAACACGAAACCCTAAACACTAAACCCTCAACCCCAAACCCCTAACCCTAAACACCAAACCCGAAACCCAAAACACGAAACCCCAAACACTAAACCCCAAACCCTAAACCCCAAACCCTAAACCCTAAACCCGAAACCCCAAACCCCTAACCCTAAACCCCAAACACTAAACCCCAAACCCCAAACCCTCAACCCCAAACCCCTAACCCTAAACACCAAATCCCGAAACCCCAAACACGAAACCCTAAACACTAAACCCCAAACACTAAACCCCAAACCCCAAACCCTAAACCCTAAACCCGAAACCCCAAACCCCTAACCCTAAACCCCAACCCGAAACCCCAAACACTAAACCCCAAACCCCAAACCCTAAACCCCAAACCCCAAACCGTAAACCCTAAACCCGAAACCCAAAACCCGAAACCCTATGCACGTTAGTTGCAAAAATATGGTGTTTATTATCCTCCATGTCATTCGCAGAAATGGCCGACCCAGTTGACAACATGGAGGAGGAAATGTACGAATTAATCAACAGCGGCGCTAATCAAAATTTAGCAGGTGATGATAACAATAATCAAGAAGTAGATGACGGCAGTCAATACTTTGCCGATTATGAAGAAATAATGCAAGAAAATACTGGCGAGGTATATACCTACAATAATCTCTATGTGCACATGAAATTCTAAATTATTTATAAATGTATTTATAATCTACTGTTCCTACATATGTAGCCCTCCGGATCGACAACGACTACCGGGAAGAGTAGGACCGTACGAGGTCCGAAGAAGCCGTTGGAGGGCCGGTACATTATCTCAGAATTCAACGAGGAAACAGGCCAAGTACTTGGAGAACATGCACAAAGATTTGTTGCCCACTGTGGGTGCCTTGTAAGGGATAAGATCCCGATCAGTGCTCGTGAATGGAAGAAAAAGGCAAGTGCTCCTGATATAAGTTTTGTCTCTGATCTTGATAAGGAACTGGTTTGGCAAGAGGTCCTTGCACATTTCACACTTGAAACAGAAGATATAAATTTGAAGGCCAGAGTTCGGGACTGGGCTATGAAGAAAATGGCAACACTATTCCAGGGCTGGAAGAAGAACTTATACAACAAATTTATCAAGAAGGACCAAACTCCGGATTTCAACACTAAGGCCTACGTCAAGTTGAGGCCATTTTGGGATGAGTTTGTAGAATTCAAGAAATCAGAAGAGAGTGAGGCACGGATCAGAAGGAACCAGCAGAATGCCCGACAAAAACAATACCACCATCACTTGGGATCAGGTGGCTATAAGAGTGCCATTCCTAAATGGGAAAGAATGGAACGAGAGTTGCAAGCCAAGGGCATTGAACCAGAATCGATAAACTGGCCTGAGCGCGCCAAGTATTGGTTTTTTGGTCATGGAGGAAGCCTGGACCAACAAACAGGAAGGGTACACTATGGCGAAAAACTCCAAAGAGCAGCAGAAAGATTTGTTTATGCTAGAGAAATGGCTGCCAGTGGCAGGTGGCAGCCGAACAGAGACAAGGACGAGCTGACATACGCCCTGGAGAATCTTGAACATGGTGGGAGAACCAGAGGCTATGGGGAGCTGTCATGGGTACATGCCTTCCCTCAGGACAAAGAGACCTATAGAAGCCGCGCGAGAAAGAAGGAGGAGGAGGCACAGCGCATGCGCCGGTTAGAAGAAATGGTTATTCAGTCACAGGCCGCGGCTCTTGAAGCAGTTGAGCGAGAAAAAGCACTTGAAGGCAGAATGAACGAGGAAATAAAAAGGCAAGTGCAGTTAGCAATGCAAAGGCAATCTGCATCAGAGCCGGGAGTCAATATCAGCCCCCCTGAGCAAATGAAAAGCAGTTGCGCTTCCACAGAGGTCTCAGACGCAGCACTGCGCTTTCCTGTGGACGACATCACCGAGCCTCTCACGACATGTGAACTGCACATTCCACAGGGGAATACCACAGTCATGGTGGCTATAGGTGTTGTATCTCCTATCGATCCTACGAAGACACCAAGAAGTCATGGAGCAATAATACCTCCTGGATATGCTAGCGTCTCGGTGGACAGGGTGGTAAAAGGTTACGAGAATGTCGAACTTGACATTAAAGGAGGTGATGGCGAGAATACATTAGGAGAAGCGGAGAAGACATTCATATGTTGGCGCAAGCGCTATATCATAATTCCTGGCGTATCACCTCCTCCTCCTCAACAACCTATCCCTAGGTGTGTATGAAATTAGTGAATGAAACTTAATAGTATTGGTGAGCTAATAGTATAAATGGATACTCATACCATGTTGTTTTCGCAGCAGGACATCCCCCAACCTAAGTCCAATTCTACATTCACCACATGATCACAGTGTTGCGGACGATGATGATCAAGATCAAATACGACGGGATCCATCACCGCCACCGGCCCCATCTCCTCCACGACGGGATCCAACACCGCCACCGGCCCCATCTCCCCCACGGCGTGATCCAACGCCGCCACCGGCCCCATCTCCTCCACGACGAGATCCAACACCGCCACCGACCCAACCATCTCCTCCAAAGCGGGCTCCGACACCGCCACCTGCCCCATCTCCACGGCGGGTTCCAACACCTCCACCGCCAACAAAGAAGAGGCCTGTCACACAAACAAAGGCGTCAGCCCCACCACCTCCGAAGAAGAAAGCACCTGTGAGAAAATCAGCTCCCAAGATGACAAAACTTGCATATGACATGACCGAGGAGGAGACTGACGCTGCAGTGCAAAAAGACTGTAACAAGTTCTTCGAAGCTGCCATTGCTAGTGGTCGAGCAAAGCGAAACCCGGAGAAGCCGTACCTTTTTGTTCGTCCTGAAAAACTAAGGCAAACTGTGGACGCTCACCAAAAAAGGTACGTGCTGCCCGTAAGGCTTCGCCAAAATCAGACTATGATCGCACACTTAGCAAATCACTTGAGGAGGCCAAGAAGGCAAAGAAGAGAGCAGGAAAGGGTGTCCCACAGCTCGGGGAACAAGAGAAGCAATCAGTGCCAGATCTAGTTGTTGATAATGAATACGGTACAAACATGGAAATCATACAACGAGCATATGGAGACGTTGATCCTGCGCAACTGCTCGCATTTTTTGAGGAAACTGGTTTGAATGTGGAAAACATACTCGGAGAAGCAGGCATCAAAAGTGCTCCAGAAGTTGATAAATGGAAGAGGGCATATGTATATGGCCAAAGTCTATACAACCCAGCGGCCCTGAGGGATCTTGGTACACAGATGCACTTGCTAAATCAGTGGTACCTTACGGCGTGTGGCAGAAAAGCTGATGACTACATTTGCGTCAGAATTAGAGACCATGATTACTTCCGTGGTGATGACATCATATATGTTCAGTTTAATGAGTTACATCAGCTCTGCCACATGGACGCTCTCGACAAATCTCTCGTCAGCTGCTTTTGCCTGTAAGTGATTGTTTCCTTTAATAATCTCACTTTAGCTTATGTATATGTATAAGTAATTATCCTCACACTGCTAGCAAGCGTTTGTAAACATGTGCAGAAACATGATGAGACAACTAAGGCATAAAAATGACAAGGAGATTGGTTTCATCGATCCATATATCGTCTTCAAGCACCCAAGCAATACTCACTCGGATGCATGGAAAACTCAAACAGAGAGTAATTTGCGGAGGTTCTTGGTAAACCAAAGGGACAAAAGATATATACTATTCCCCTACAACTTTAGGTGAGTTTTGTTATCATATGCACATTTTATTATAGGTTGACATAAAGATATATATATGTGTTGACTATATAAACATAAATGCAGTTTTCACTGGATTCTAATGGTGATCGATCTCCACGAGAGTCGTTTGCTAATCTATGACTCTCTGAGAAAACCACAAGAAGATTACCAAGATATGATTAATATTATCCGAGGGTAATGTGATCTTTAAATATTGATTCTTGCTATAGCTCTTTAACTCTGCAATAGTTAATTAACGTTCCAATTATTGTGAAGGGTTTGGACTTGGTTTGTTCAGAAACACCGTCCGGATCTGAAAGCGCAACTTCCTGATCCTCTAGTCCTAAATGTAAGTTGTAGAGTACCTCCCTGCCTCTTTACCTTAATTAGCATCACTCAGCAGACGCACGCTCAACCGAGAGTACTCTTTTTACATATTGTACAGTGGGTTCTACGGCAGTCACCGGGAAACAATTTATGTGGGTACTATGTTTGCGAGTTCCTGACGGTGTATGAAAAAAGAACTCCTTTACAGAGTCAGCAAGTACGTAACATGTAAATAAATTTATTTTATTTTTTGTTGCTATTACATAAATATTATGTATGTTAATACTTTCTTTTTATTTTAATCCAAATTGAAGGAGACATGGTTGAAGAACCAGGTGATGGATAAGGTCCGCCTCAAAGCAATTCAAGAGACCATCGCGGGCTTCCTTAATGACCATGTCCTTAAGTCTGGCACCGAGTATTGGTTTAATAAAGACGAACCAATGAAGCCAAACCAAGATGAACACTTGTATGACCTCTAAGTTAGGAACGGTATTATATTTGTGTGTAAATATCAAGTTAAGCATGCATGATGGATAATGTTGTATATTTTATGTACATATGTGTGTATAGCTAGCTCTATATTATATATATATGTATAGTTTAATATTTCATTTGTGTGTAATTGTAAATTTTATGTGTTTATATATATTTATTAGCAGCGAAGAATAATACGTGTATTTGAAACTGGCCTAATATAATAGAATATATTAGCAGCGAAGAATACGTATTAGAAAACCTAATGTAATTGTAAAACCAAAAACAATAACCAATTGAAAAGAACAGAAAAAGAAAAAAGAAAAAAGCAGATGGATCTTTAGCCCCGGTTGGTAACACCAACCGGGACTAAAGAGGCCAGCCACGGTGGCCCGGCTGGAGGCCCCTTTAGTCCCGGTTGGTGTTACCAACCGGGGCTAAAGGTGCCTCCAGCCGGGCCCCCGTGGCTGGCCTCTTTAGTCCCGGTTGGTGTTACCAACCGGGGCTAAAGGTCCCTCCATTAGCCCCGGGCCATGGAACCGGGGCTAAAGGTCGGGGCTTTAGTCCCGATTCCTTAGCCCCGGCTCCATGTCCGGGGCTAAAGGCCAAAATGGCCCGGGGCAATAGGCCTGTTCTGTACTAGTGTAGTAAAAGGTTCTTTAACGTCATCCACGGGAAAGCGTAGCTTGGAGTCATCTTGAATGGTTGGTACTTCCGTGGAGGCGCATCTGCTTTTCATCTGACCTGGGGGGCTAATGTTCGCTTGAGGATGCTGTGATGATGTACCTTGCTCACTCGTCATTTGACTAAGTGCCGCTTGCACTTGCCTTTTGATTTCCTCCTGCATCCATTCTTCACGAGATTTCTCACGCTCTTGTGTTTGAAGAACATACTCCTCCAACTTGAAGAGTCGCTCTGCCTCCTCGTCCTTCTTTCTTTGGCGGCTTCTATAACTTTCTCGATCCGCTTCGAAGGAATGTAGCCACGAAACGGCCCCAAAGCCTCTCGTACGCCCACCGTGCTCAGGATTCTCCAGCGCGTACGTGAGTTCATCCTTCTCTCTATTGGGCTTGAACTCGCCAGCCAACACCGCATTTCGTGCTTGAACTAGCCTATGTGCTGCTCTTGAAATTTGCGGGCCCCAATCAAGCTCCCCATCATTAGGGTTTATGGTTCCCCCATGAGCGTAGAACCAATTTCTGGACCGTTCACTCCAATTTCTTCTTATTGTCTCTGGGACTACCCCCCTGGCAAGCATCTCGTGTTCTTGTCTCTCCCACTTTGGAAGGGCAGTCTTATAGCCACCTGATCCTAAATGATGGTGGTATTTCTTCTGAGCTGCATTCAGTTTGTTTACTCTGACCCGGGCCTCGCTCTCTTGTGATCTTTTGTACTGTACAAATTCATCCCAATCGGCCCTTATCTTGACATACGCCTTAGAGTTGAAATCTGGCGTCTCGTTCTTCAGCACAAAGGTGTGGTACAATTTCTTCTTCCAGTCCTGAAAAAGTGTGGCCATCTTCTTCATTGTCCACTCCCGAATTCGCCTCAGCAGCTCCTCATCATCCGTGTCAAACGAGAAATGAGCTTGGACGTCATCCCAGACTAGCTGCTTGTCAAGATTGGAGACATAACTGATCTCGAGAGCACTTCGCCTCTCTTTCCATTCACGGGCACTTATCGGAATCCGATCTCTCACAAGGAACCCACAGTGAAAGACATATTTCTTTGCATTTGGTCCTAGTGGTTGGCCTGTAGCCATATCGAATTCGGAGATTACATGACGGCCCTTCAACGGCCTCTTCGGCCCTCGTTTTGGTCTGCTCTGCCCTGTCGCAGACATCGATCCAGAGGGCTACATATAGGTAAAGACATGAAGATGAAACCCTAATACAAGTTGACATAAAACCTAATCAAGTAATAAAGTAAATGTAAACCCTAACACGACACATTGTATATATACCTCGCCTGTATTGCCTTCTTCCATCTCAACTTGTTGTTCAGGGAGATTTTCATCATGCATGGTCATGTCTTCGTAATTCAATAAGTATTGACTCCCGTCATCGTCGCCGGCTATGATATTCATCATTTCCTCCTCCATCACATTCTCATTTGGGTCGGCCATTTCTGTGAATATTAAAATATATATACAATATGATCGAACACTTAAAGGAGCTTTATACATGTATGTGAAACGAAAACCGAAAACCAGGGGTTTAATTAGGGGTTAAGGGTTTAGGGTTTTGGTCTCGGGGTTTAAGGTTTCGGGGTTTAGGGTTTTGGGGTTTATGGTTTGAGGGTTTAGGGTTATGGTTTCAGGTTTTACGGTTTCGGGGTTTAGGGGTACGGGGTTTCGGGGTTTAGGGTTTCGGGGTTTAGGGGTTCGGGGTTGCGGGGTTTAGGGTTTAGGGGTTCGGGGTTTCGGGGTTCAGGGTTTCGGGGTTTGAGGGTTTAGAGTTAGGGGTTCGGGGTTTCGGGTTTTAAGGTTTCGGGGTTTGAGGGTTTAGGGTTTCGGGGTTTAGGGGTTTGAGGGTTTAAAGTTAGGGGTTCGAGGTTTCGGGTTTTAGGGTTTCGGGGTGTAGGGTTTCGGGGTTTCGGGGTTTGAGGGTTTAGTGGTTTAGGTTCGAGGGTTTAGGGTTAGGGTTTCAGGTTTTGGGGTTTCGAGTTTTAGGCAATTCATAAAAATAACATGACAATTCATAAAAATAACATGACAATAACATATATTCGTAAAGAGTAATAAATACATGTTCCGACATGGCACATGATTTTCTATGAACACATATTTCTAAGAGTAATAAATACATGTTTAAACATATCCTTGTCACATGATTTACACACCGTGGACGAGAACGACGACGGCGGAGAGTAGCGAGGATGACGACGGTGCGGATGACAGTGGACGGCGGCGAGGTCGGTGGAGCGGTCACCAGGACTACAAGTCGACGCGGCCTGTCACTTTTTTCTACATGTGTAAACATATATTTGTTAGGTTAAAAAACATATATATGATTTTCCTTTTTCTATAAATATATCTATTCATATTCATTATCTGTATACTCCCTCTGTATCCTATTTAGAAGTCATTTTGGAAAATATATATACACCACTTTACAACAAATATTTTTAAAGAAACAAGTGATCAAAGTTATGCTATGAAGACCGTGTCGCTGTCCTAAACGACTTCTATTTGCGATACGAAGTAGTATATCTATTTCTATAAAAAAAGAAATAAAAAGTTAAATAGAAAATAATATATATAGAAAAAGGAAAATTGATATATATATATAGATAATAAATATATATATATGTAGAAAAAGAAATAAATATAAATAGATATATATATTTAAAGATATCTATTTATATTCATTTTATATATATCACTTTCTTTTTCTAAATATATATATTTATTTTCTATATATATATATCAATTTTCTTTTTTCTATATATATTATTTTCTATTTAACTTTTTATTTCTTTTTTTACACACACTGCACACACACCACGCACACACACTGCACACACAGGATGCACACACACGCACACCACGCACACACACACGAACACACACATGAACACCACACACTACACGCACGGCGGCGAGGACGGAGATCGACGAGCTGGCCGACCACAGGACGACGGAGACGCCGGCGTGGAGGACGAGACGAGGCCGAGGCTCGACGGCGGCGCGAGGACGAGGACGTACGCGGGAGCTCGACGGAGGCGCGAGGACGAGCACGGTACGGCCGGGGAGCTCGATCGACGGCACCGGCGCAGAGGACGAGGGACGAGGACGAGCCGAGGCCGAGGCTCGACGGCGGCGAGAGAGGCCGAGGCTCGACGACGCGGACAGATGGAGGCTCGACGGCGATGAGAGCTCGAGGGCGGCGGCGCGGACGGAGGCGGGCAACTGCATCGATCTAGGGAAGATTGGAGGGCACTGTGCCCTATATACCCGGAGGACCTTTAGTCCCGGGGCGTATCACGCACCGGGACTAAAGGGTCTTTAGTCCCGGTGCGTAATACGCCCCGGGACTAAATGGTGGGACCTTTAGTGCCGGGCGGGCTTACGCACCGGGACTAAAGGGGTCTTTAGTCCCGGTGCGTAAGACGGCCCGGGACTAAAGGGTTCTTTCCCGCCACAGTTTTGGGTTTTCAGTATTTTGGGTTTTGTATTAAGTTTCCACTATATAAATATGTTGTAATTCTTGTTAATTGCATAGTAAATTGAACAGTAGGCATAAAATTACTTAAAAATAACAGTTGTATATCCTTTAACTTTATTGTATAGTAGAAAATTTTGTAGCATAAATTCTTTTCTTTTTTTATAATAACGAATATAAATGTAAATAACCATTCATATTTGGTTAATGCAAAAATGTAATGTTCAATTTAAATTTAAAAAATTATTGGCTTTCAATAGAAAATTTATTTTCATATCATTTGGACGTTAATCTTTTCTTTAAAACCTAAACAATCATTGCCCAATTTTGTTATACGCGACAGATGCAGTAGTTTTAGATTTTTAAATTTAGTTTTTTCAAATATATCTTAAATCTTTCTAATTGAACAGAAAATTGAATATTTGATATACTTTCTTTTAAAAAATAGTATGAGATTCACATCTAGAGAAGCACATAAATCAATGATCACTACTACTAAATATATATATAAATCCACTATCAAATAAATGAAGTCTTAATTAATTAATTATTACATAATATATTTACAACCCACTATTAAGCGGGCACAACTGTGAACCCCCTCTTGACATATGTCCCTTGGTTATGATCATTCCTTAACCATGGAGTTTCCTCATTGTTTAACAAAATGCTTGGGTCTTTGTTCACTTTGAATAGCGGAATTCGATCATCTCTTTCATAATCACCTGACATGTCTGACTTGTCCTCAATTCCGACAATGTTTCTTTTCCCTGAAAGAACTATATGGTGCTTTGGCTCGTTGACGATCGAGTTGTTATCATTTTTCCCTCTTTTTGGTTTTGTAGACATGTCTTTCACATAGAACACTTGACTCACATCTGCGGCAAGGACAAATGGTTCGTCTTTGTACCCAATATTGTTGAGGTCCACTGATGTCATCCCATACTCCTTGTCGACTGTTACCCCACCTCCGGTACCGGTCATCTTGACCCATTTACACCGGAACAAAGGGACTTTAAAATTAGGTGCGTAGTCTAGTTCCCATATGTCATGTATGCGGCCATAATATGTTTGTTTGTTCCCATTTGGATCCGTGGCATCCACGCGTACACCACTGTTTTGGTTGGTGCTCCTTGCGTCTTGGGCTACTGTGTAAAATGTATTCCCATTGATCTCGTACCCTTTGTACGTGCTGATATGCCACGATGGTTGTCTGGCCAACAAATAAAGCTGCTCATCTATGTTGTCATCACCCTGACATTGTTTTCACAACCAATCGCCGAAGGTTTGCATGTGCTGACGTGTAATCCAAGATTCACTCTTCCCGGGCCACTTGGATCGAAGGAAATCCTTATGTACCTCGATATATGGATCTACCAATGAGGAGTTCTGTAGAACTGTGTAGTGTGCTTTATCGAAGTAATCGTCTCTTGTACTGATATATGTTTTCTTCCCTAGTGTTCCCTTGCCACTGAGTCTGCCCTCGTGTCGCGATTCAGGAACGCCAATCGGGTCAAGGTCTGGAATAAAGTCCACACAAAACTCTATGACCTCCTCTGTTCCGTAGCCCTGGGCGATGCTTCCTTCAGGCCGAGAACGGTTATTAACATATTTTTTCTGGACACTCATGAACCTCTCGAATGGGAACATGGTGTGTAGGAACACAGGACCGAGAATAATGATCTCCTTGACCAGGTGAACTAGGAGGTGTGTCATGATATCAAAGAAGGATGGAGGGAACACCAACTCAAAGCTGATGAGACATTGAACGACATCATTCTGCAAAGTAGAAAGTTCCTCTGGATTGATTGCCTTTTGTGAAATTGAATTGAGGAATGCACATAGCTTCACGGTGGCTAGACGTACATGTGGAGGTAGAATTCCTCTTAGAGCAACAGCAAGCAATTGGGTCATAAGCACATGACAGTCATGGGACTTCAAGTTTTGGAACTTCTTCTCTGGCACATTAATTATTCTCTTTATATTGGAGGAGAATCCAGATGGGACCTTGATGCTGTTAAGGCATTCAAACATGCTTTCCTTTTCTTCTCTGCTAAGAGTGTAGCTAGCAGGGCTTAAGTACTGGCGCCCGTCATCTGTCTTCTCCGGATGCAAGTTGTCTCGTTCTTTCATGCGCTGCAAGTCCTGTCGTGCTTCAAGTGAATCCTTAGGCTTTCCGTAGACACCCATGAATCCAAGCAGGTTCACACAAAGGTTCTTTGTCAGGTGCATCACGTCGATCGCATGGCGGACCTCTAGGACATGCCAGTAGGGTAGCTCCCAGAATATGGACTTCTTCTTCCACATGGGTGCGTGTCCCGAAGCGTCTTTAGGAACAGGTTCGCTGCCCCGTCCCTTTCCAAATACTACTTTCATATCCTTCACCATTTCAAGTATATCATCTCTGATTCGGTTACGAGGCTTGGTTTGGTGGTCTGCCTTACCTTTAAAATGTTTGCCTTTCTTTCCTACTAGGTGGCCCACAGGAAGAAACCGACGGTGCCCAACATACACGACCTTCCGACAGTTTTTCAAAAATAAACTATCAAGGTCTTCAAAACAGTGTGTGCATGCATTATATCCCTTGTTTGTCTGGCCTGAAAGATTACTTAGAGCCGGCCAATCATTGATTGTTACGAACAATAAGGCTCGCAGGTCAAAGTGTTCCTGTTTGTACTCATCCCACACGCGTATGCCTGGTTTGCTCCATAGAAGTAGAAGTTCCTCAACTAATGGCCTCAGGTAGACATCGATGTCGTTGCCAGGTTGCTTCGGCCCTTGGATGAGCAACGGCATCATAATGAACTTCCGCTTCATGCATAACCACGGAGGAAGGTTGTAGATACATAGAGTAACTGGCCAAGTGCTATGACTACTGCTTTGCTCCGCAAAAGGATTAAAACCATCCGTACTTTAAGCGAACCTCAAGTTTCTAGCCTCATCTGCAAACTCTGGGAATTCTCTATCTATCGCTCTCCACTGGGATCCATCAGCTGGGTGCCTCAGCATATTGTCTACCTTACGGTCTTCTTTATGCCACCGCAACATCTTTGCATTGTCCTTATTTTTGAACAAACGTTTCAAGCGTGGTATTATAGGAGCATGCCACATAACCTTGGCAGGGATATTCTTCCTGCTTGGACGTTCTTCACCCTCTACGTCGCCAGGATCATCTCGCCTTATCTTATACCGTGATGCTTCACATACCGGGCATGCATCCAAATTCTCATATTCCTCCCCACGGTACAGGATGCAGTCATTAGGACATGCGTGTATCTGCTGGATTTCTAATCCCAAAGGGCAGATGACCTGTTTTGCTTCGTACGTAGTGGTGGGCAATTCGTTCGATTTCGGAAGCATCTTTTTCATTATCTTCAATAACTGCCCAAATGCTTTATCGGATGTACCATTCTTTGCCTTCCATTGCAGCAGTTCTAGCGTAGTACCCAGCTTTTTTTGGCCATCTTCAGCAGTGGGATACAACAATTTCCTATGATCCTCTAGGATGCGCTCAAACTTGACCTTCTCCTTGTCACTTTCACATTTACTTTGTGCATCACGAATGGCATCACCAAGAGCATCAACATCAGCTGTCACATCTTCTGTCGCTGCCGCATCTTCTTCACCATCTCCCCCCACTGCATCATCATCAAAGGCACCGTACTGAGCAATAATATCAGCGTGGGCCAATTCTTCTTCACCTTTTTCACCATCATCCATTACAACTCCCCTTTCTCCATGTTTCGTCCAACAAATATAGTTTGTTACGAAACCCGACTTCAACAAATGCGTATGAAGAGTCCTTGGGCATGAATATTCCTTCAAATTCTTACAGACGGCGCATGGGCAGCACATGAAACCATCTTGCTTATTTGCCTCAGCCACACCTAAGAAATAGTGCACGCCAACAATGAACTCTTTGGAGCGGCGATCGACATTATACATCCAATTGCGTGACAACATCTGCATTAAATATTACAACCATGCACTTAGTAGTTTCTCATGTTATTGCACAACACTCACGACATCACATGATTGATTAATTCAAACAAGCTTGACTACAACGAAGACTATCGCAGCTAGCACTAAAAAAACTAAAAATAAAATGCACTTAAGCAACATAATTAGATCGCGTCCGATCCCAACTAAAATAGACAGATCATTCGCTTCATCAGCATGGATGGGCTGCTGCCGCTGACTCACTGCCTCATCACCTTCAGCGGCAACCTCCTGTGCAACAGAATTTTATACGTGCTGAACGTACTCTTCCTCCCAGTACCAACCTTTACATCCGCCGGTGCCCTCCCACTGCAATTAGAACAAAGAATAAGAAATTTAAACAACATCATCAAGCAAAACCGATACGAATGAACCATATTAATCAAATGCGGGTAAATAATAACCCACCTCATGGTCCGGACACTTGTGGAATATACGACCCTTGTTGATTCCCTCTTTTCTCACTCGGTACTCCTTCACAATCTTCTGCTTACACTCGCTGCAAGCAATGAGAGGAAGATCCGGCCGCAAACGCCTCGGATCCCGATGATGAGAGGCTGAGGACCCGGTCACAGTTGCCATCTACTATATCCATGCTCATTTTTTAAACTATTACATGCAAATTCCTAATTTCCTAAACAATTATAAATAAAAAGACTCTAAATTTACCTATTTGTTTAGATAATCGAAAAATATGATATAACAATACCAATTTCCACATTGTCTACTCTCTATATTTATTGTTGCAAACTATTATAAATTCCATATTTTTTAAAGAAAATAAACTAAAAAGACACTAAAATTCAATATTACTCGTCTTGCATAAGTATGAAATATAGAATGGATACTTCCTAGCAGTAGAAAACTATCAAGTGATTGTGATGAACCAATTTAAACTACTCAACTCTCCCTGTTTGTTCTTGCAAACTATATATTTTAATTAAATTCCTCTCATATTCAAAAGAAATGGTAGGAGATGGAAATAGTTACCTCTAAACGCAAAGAGACGATGACGGAGTCGAAGAAGATCACCAATTGACGCCGGAGACGAAGAACAATGAAGAACAAAGCAATAGCAACAGGCAAGAACAAGCAAGAAGCTCACTGAAATTTGAATGTCTCTGGCTCGGGGGAGGAAGAAGTTGGCAGGTTATAAGCCGGGGAGTTTTAGTCCCGGTTTGTATAAAAAACTGGGGCTAAAAGGTGAACATTTATCCCGGGGCAAGCCACAAACCGTGGCTAACTCTTTAGTCCCGGTCCGTGGCACCAACCGGGACTAAAGAGTGCCCTTTAGTCCTGGCTGGTAACACGGACCGGGACTAAAGGGTCCCTGCCCCGGCAGCTCTGCGCAGTAGCCGTTGGGGCAGGCCCTTTAGTCCCGGTTCGTGTTACCGACCGGGACTAAAGGGTCTATTAGTCCCGGGCGGCAAAAACGCCGAGACTAAAGGCGATTTTGAGAATCGGCCTATGACCCTGTTCTGTAGTAGTGGACCCAAAGTGAATATTTATTTATATGTTTCATTAAACATACAATCCCCACTCCTCCCAGAGTTCGATTAGTTGGAGTTTGTCGTCTAAATGCCCATTCCCATTGCCACCAAATGTACAACTCCTATGATGAAACCAACAAAATATTTCACACCTTTCAATTAGGCCCAACTAGAGAGGAGGCTCTACTAAGTGGTGTTTCGCCGAAAGGAAACCGCTCCTGACTAGGGAGTAGGTCCTAATGCACAATTAATTAAACAAATTAATATGCGAGCATGCCAGTATACACAAGTATACAGATAATTAATAAAGGGATAACAACAATTCATGGAACTACTCCCTAGTATGTGTTGCGGCCAAGATGTTGTGGCATGATGAGTGGCACACTATCATGTTGTATGTGTTGTTGAACCTTGACGAAGTGACTCCTTATGTGTAGTAAGTTCTCAATGAGCTTGTTACATGCGTCGTCACTGTCTTCAATCTATTGATTCGACCTCCTTGTTTTTAAGGAATTTTATTGATGAATACTGGAGAGAGGATAGGGAACCTTCCTCTGAAGAACAAGACCATCATCTGAAAAATGGTGTGCCCGATTTCATTTCGTGGTTTAGTACGAAGGTACTACCCAACTAACCTCGTATTTCATTTCATTTCTTGTTTCATTTCATGAAACGATCTACCCTGTCTCAACTTACAGGCCCGCACAGATGCGGAAATGATGGATGAGTTGAAACAGGTTGCCAATGGCTTTGACTATAGGGTCAAGTCATTCACCGTTTATGATGTGAATGACTATCGCTTTCACACAAGCAGCTACGAGCAGAGTCGGCCTAATCGAAAGACCACGAATACTGGATTTCGTACGCCTGACACCGATGAGCGCGACTATTACGGCATAGTCGAAGAAATATATGAGCTCAACTTTGAGGGTACCAAAGCTATTAGTCCAGTGGTATTCAAATGT
>VDCT01000737.1:0-89657 GCA_009763385.1 Coix lacryma-jobi var. lacryma-jobi | reverse complement strand
AGTCGGAGAGCCATAGCTTGGGCTCGACCTCCCCGTCATACTTCACGATGTTGGTCGGTGGTCGAAAGCGGTCGGGGAGGGTTGAGCTGCGGATGGCCCGGCTGAAGACCCTGGGGCCCGGGGGCTCGAGGGCTTGCCGGTCCTCGTCACTGTCGTAGCGCCCCCTCGATGGGCATTATAGCCACGCTCCTCGGCCCCTTTGTCCTTGCGCCCGGCGGTTGATGTTGTTGCGGGCGTCATTGGGGTCTCGAGGTGGCCGGTTGTCGACGATCCGCTCCCGGACGTGGCCTGGCTCGAGAGGCGTCCGGCTGGTGGACGGACGTCTCACGCTCGTTGCGGGGCGTGTCTGCTGCTGGCTTCCCCGAGGCCGCTCCGCGCCGGCGCGAGGCTGAGCTCTCGGCCTGCTGCAGAGCGGCTGTCTCGAGGAGGTTCTTCATTTCCCCGAGCATGCGCCTGGCGTCAGGGTTGGAGATGGCGGGTAGATCGCGGAGCAGCATCGCGGCCGCCACCACGTTCTGCCCGGCTCGCGGGAAGCGCACCTCGGGGCGTGCTGGTGCCCCATCCTCGAGGATCTGCCGGTGGACCTCTCGAGCGCGGCCACGAGCGCCGGCGCCTCGAGGCTGGGCTTGTTCCTGCACAAGAGTTTGCTCGAGCTGCAGCAGGCGTTGTCGGTCCTCCTCAGCCTTGGTGATCGCCTCCCGCAGCTGCGCGAGCTGCGCCGCCCGGTCGTCGTTGTGCTGAGGTGGTGCATCCGGTGCCGGGGGTTCGTTCCTCCCCCGAACGTGTGGTCCGCCCGCCGCAGCCACGTCTTGGGCTCTTCGAGGTTGAGCGCCGGCCTGGCGTCGTCGTCGTCGTCGTCCTGGCATCGCCCACGACCCCCTCGAGCTGGAAGCACTCCCTGTGGGATCCCAGAGGTCAGGGTCGTGGTAGTCGTACTCGTCGGAGTCGGAGCTGTTGATGTCGCGCGCCGCCCTGGCTCGTGCTGGGACTGCAGCTCGCGGTACCACTCTCCGATGGTGGCTCGCCGGGGTGGCTCGACGACTCGTGAGAAGCCGCGGTCGACGTGCGCGGGGTAGACGATCTCCAGGTCGGTGGTGGCTCGTAGGATCACGCCCGGACGTTCCTCCGCTCTGCCCCGCCCGGTCCTGACGGCGCTCGTCGAGGTGGTGGGCGTAGACAGCTGCGGAGTTGTTGAGAGGCCGAACGGGGGCCGCTGGCGTCGAGCGCGGTAAACACCCCATGGGAGAGGAAGCCAGGTGGTGTCGACGGAGCACGGCTCGGGGGCTCTGGCCGGCTCCCTGTCCTGCGCATGACGACGCGAACTCCGCTGGGCAGGCTCCCGTCTGTGCGCATGACGAACGCGAACTCGCTGGGAGAGTGCGCGTGCGCCCTAGAAGTCTCCGGCCGCGCGCCGGGCAGGTTTCTCCTCGGGGACTCTGCGCCGCCGCGGGAAGTGGGTGTACGCCGCGGGCACCGCCTGTGCCTGGCGACGATGGTGACGATGGCGCCGCTCATGAGGTGGCGACGCGTGGTGGTGCGGGCGACGCGCCACGCCCCCCGCGCAGGGTGGCGTGACACGCCCTCCGCTCGGGCTCTCCGTGGAGAGCAGGGTCAGCTCGTTGCCGCTGCCGGTGGCCAGGAACTCGAGGCTCCCGAACCAGATGACGGCACCAGCAGAGAACGAAGGAGTGGAAGAAGCCATCCAGAAAACAATGAGAAATCGACTCTGACACGCGAAGGCCCCTACCTGGCGCGCCAACTGTCGGTGTTTCGACCCCAGGGGTATGACACCAACTAGTAATATGATCGCGTGCTCTCTTTCTGGATGGTGATGCAAGATGACACAAGGGTTTATCCTGGTTCGGGCAAAGAAGGCCCTACGTCCAGCGGGGGGAGGAGGTTCTTGTATTACTTGCACCTAAGTGCTTGTACAGGGGCAATACAAGCTCAGCGAGCGTGGACGAGAGTCTGGACTCGTGTGTGCGTCGCGTGGACTCATGCGGACCCGTATGGACCCGTCTGCGTGAGGGCCTTGGTGTCCTCTTTTATAGAACAAGAGGAGGCCAGGGTTACACTGGAGCGATGTGTACAACGCCCAATACGTGAGGGTTGGAATTCTGTCTTGTCGATGTCACTGGAGCCGGCGTGGGGGTTGCTGTTGAGGCGTCCTTGAAGCGTGGCTTCCATCCCGGGCGCGGACGTGGAGGCGTGGCGACGTGAGGCCGTGCAGCGCCCATTCCGGCACGTACAGGACGTGGCAGGGTCCCTTCGGGTCTTGGGGTACCGGTCCTCCAATAGCATGAAGCAGTCAGGGCTCGAGGGGCGCAGGGCCGCCTCGAGGTGGTGCCTACGGGGGCTCGAGCCCCCGCAGTATGGGCAAGTCCTGGAAAACCCGCCGTACAGCGGGAATCCAGGTCTCGAGATGTGGCTCGAGTGTCACAGTCAGGTATGGCCTAACAGTGCTGTACTTGTGCCTTTTTGCCGGGGAAACGAGGTCTGGACAGTGAAGTGATGCGGTAAATGGGATGCTGGCGGTACCTGAGAGGGTGGCAGGGTTGTGAGAGTGGTGAGGTGGCGACGCTAGTGGCAGGGGACTATATGAGGTGGGATAAGGAGGTGGTGCTACGGCCTCAGGGGTTCGAGTGTGGCCATTGGGATTGACGATTGGATGGTGAAGTGATGGAATGCCTGCTTGTGGTGAAAACGAGGTTTGACTCTGGCCCCGGTTCACTGTGGCGTACGTCATGTACCAGAGGATGTGACCGGAGTAGGTGGACGCATTAAATGCGCAGTATGGGTCTGGTATCCGATGTCTGGCGCCGCTCGAGGGAGGTGTGATGTGTCTCGAGGGATAGGTTACCGTGTTGGAGAGGCTCGAGGTCCCCTCGTGGGGTCTCGAGGAATGGTGCACGGCTATAGTGGGCTCGAGGCCTACGTGCCGAAACTCGAGAGGTAGGCTACCATGAGGCGGTTGGTGAGGCTTTGGCGGGCCCGGGCTTCCTGGCGGTAGGCCGGCGTTGTAGGCCTCGAGGGGTTGGTTTTCTAGAGGGTTAGCCTAGTTAGGTCTCTTATTAATTGGTGCTCTAGGTTTAACTTATTTGTTTTGCGTTGATTGGGGGTACCCCTTTTGTGGTCCCCCGACAGAAGGCTGCTGCTGTCGAGCACTGGGCCTTAACCACCCAACAAGAGACTCCAATACTGGCTCACCCTCCTCATCACCTGCATCTTGTGAATTTATTCTATAATTTTCATCATCAACCTCATCATCATCATCGTCATCAGCATCATCATCTGTGCCTTGAGCTATTTCGCTCTCAATTCTCATGGTGCCTCTAGGAAGCTCTTGAACTCACTGAGATGTTGATCTGCTAGGCCTCCTGGGCCTCTGAGCTGCCGCTGCACTACTCTCTGGAATCTCTGAGGGATTAGCCATCTCATCTCTTATTGCCCCATCTGCCTCTGATGAATCGGTGTAACCTCTGGCTCTCACATTTCTTTCATCATATCTGTTTCTCCTCTGATAAACTGCTCTACCAGTTCTCCTTTCCATCCTTGCTGGCCCTGAGATCAACAAGATAAAGAATTCCAACACATGAGATCTCTGAACATAAGATTTGGATTGATAGCCCGCAAGGAATAGATATTTACACATACACATGCCATATCTTGAAATGCTTCATATATATGTATAAATAGATCAAGAGATAGATTTTGAATTATGAGAAACTGCATAAGCATCACAAGAGATTTAGAGGACAACTAGCATCACACATTACTCTTGCCTAAATCAACTTGCCATGGTGAGAGAAGGAAATAAATATGATCATTTTCAATCCATTTTCACCATCATGAATTCTTGATAAAGCATCCAAATATATTTCTTGATCTTTAAGCTCTGAATATGATATGAACTACATACAAATTATTTGGATCAACACATGAGCCGCGCTAAGGCGAGAGGACACTGACTAGGAGGATCCGGCTTAGCCGACTCCAGGACCCGACCTAGTCGGATTGACCCGACCTGGTCAGTTCTGGAACCGGCTTAGCTGGTTCTTGCGGCTAGTCCCGGGAACAATTAGGGTTCAAGATTTTTCCAAGAAAAAATACGCATCCATTGGTTGAATCGTTTTAGGTATAGCATCTAGATCATAAGGGGAACAATTCTACCAAAGGGATTTTAAAGATATGCCTTGAATACATAGATCGAGGAAGAAGCTTATCCAATACCTTTGGAGAGAAGAGGAGCTCAAGAACCGACTCAGGAATCAACCAAGTCGAGAGAGGGAGTCGGCTACCAATCCTTGGGAAACATCTCCTACTTCAATCCACTAACTTTCTCTTGCATTTTAAGATTGGGATTTGGAGGGAGTAGCAAGAGAGAAAGAGAGGAGGCACCAGCCTAGAGAGGGCAGGGAGCAATGACCAAACAACAAGAATGAAGGAGAGAGAGAGAGGGAGTTCAAGGAGGCACTTGGCCACTCAGTCGGATCCTGGGCCGGCTTAGTCGGCTCAGCCGACTTAGCCGGGTGCCAGAACCAGCTTAGTCAGACCCAGGGGCACCTGCAGGACAGAGACAAGAGACGCTTCATCTTGAATCCAAATTTGCTCAAGCACTTTTCCAATGATTAGTACTAACATATCCCATCACTTACACATCCATTCAAACATCTTTTGGAGTCAGAAGATTTAAGCCTTTCTCTTTAAGCTCTTATTTCGCTATTTTCAAGATTTTGCAAAAGATATAACTTTGGACCAAAAACTTTATTCCCTTGCTGGCATATGGTCCATCCAAACCTTAAGAGACCAAACTTGATTGATAAATTTAGAGAAGAGAGATTTAGAAGATTTGAAAGGATTTAGCTTAAGAGGACTTGAGAATCATCTCACTTGAGACTAGCCATCAATCAACAACGCAACTATAGCCTCAAGTGAAAATGATGGGATCACAAAGATCCAAGATTTCAAGAATTTTATAAATCTCCTATACATGAGCATCTAGTTGGGTTTTCACAATTTCTAGCTTATTTCACTCAAATGCGCAATCTAGCAAATAGAGGACCTAGATGCACAAATGAATTGAAATGCTCTAAAATAGAACCATACCTTGGCCTTGAGTAACCAGTGTGCTTGTGATATAGTCATTTGTATAAGCACAATTACTTGAGAAACACATTCTCGATATGGTGAGACTACAATAATTTCTCAACAAGCATGTTAGTCTCACAAACTCTAGTCATAGAGTTAGCTCCCCCTTGATAAGTACTTTAAGCATTTGAATTTCTCATACAGTACTTTTATTCTTGTAAGAACAAGGGAGATGACTCTATGCCTAGATCATAGCAATAAAAAAGAATTATACAATTTAAACTTATGCCTTGAACTACTCACAAAGCTACAAACAAGATTATTTATGAGAAATCAACCCCATGACACAAAGAATGTAATGAGCTCCTCCTAAATGAGTGCATCAAGTATTTGTATATGAGCGTGGAAAAGCTTCAGCAATCGAGCGAAGGCCAGGGGATGAAGTATATATAGAGTTGGTTCCAAAACTAGTCGTTGGGCTGTCTGACAGACCAGACCCGGCTTAGTCGGCTTGGCCACCCGGCTTAGTCGGTTTAGGTCAGGTGACTGTTGGAGCTGGCTAATCCGACTCAGTCGGGTTGGGGAACCCGACTAAGTCGGTTTTCCCTGGCCAGCCCAACTCAAAATCTCTCAAAAGTGTTTCCTTTGGGTTTTCTCTCATGGATTTTGTTTTGAGCACTTATAGGTCACACTAGTACATTGTGTTGCATCCTTCTTGATAGTACGACATGCCTAAACTCAAGAAATAGAATTTCACAAATAAATCCACCTTGAGCTTGTCATTTCTCGAATAATGTCGCTTTCTCAATTTTAGTCATCCAAGGGCATTCAACGCTATCCATGCACTGAGTTGAACTTTCTTGAGCCATGACTTTGAGCTAATCAAACCATCTTATCAAGATTCCTCATATCAACCAAAGTCACTTCTTCCAATAACTTGAGCATGACCCCATAGCTTGATTAGTGCCTTGACTAAATGCAAGTACTTCTTCACCGTAGTTAGGTTCTTCCACCGCCAAGCCATCGCTTGCCCTTCACCCTTGCTTAGTACCTCAAAGTATTTTCCTTGCTATCTTCACCATCTCAAGCTATCAAGTCACATCTTGTTTTGTATTGATATCTTTCCATTTACTTGACCAAGCTTCAATTGTGAGACCATTCAATATGCAAATCTCCATGTCTTACTCATGTATGATGGGAGCAAGCTTGTTAATACATTTTGATGACCATTTCTCATTTGTATGTCATGTGCATGTAATTGAGCCCAAATTCATCATAACATACTTGGGACTAAATTCCTGTGAATACTTGCAAGTCTTATGAAACACATTAGTCCCTTAATCGTGTTGTCATTTAATCCACCAAAACCCACTTAGAGACTAAATGCACTTTCAGAGGATCGGTATAATCTTGTATCGCTTCTTTGTAAGACTCGAGTATTCAATATATTTATCTTCTCTAATTACTTGAATCGCTTACATGGTTATCTAGTTCTTACCTTATGTTTTAGCTAAAGCATGGTTAGTTTAATGGTTTGCACCTTGGCATGGGATCTCCGCTCGACCGAGTTCTCTAGTTATTATATGTGACTAGAGTAGTAATCGGTAGTATAGACATGGTGTCTAGACTATCAGTTACCTGAGGTTGCGCCCAAGCCCACGGATAGTTGTGGTAGCCCCGTGGGTGACAGCTCTGATCATGCCTTTGTATTCCACCACGTTTGGGTTGGTGTTTCATAGAGCTTTTGGCAGCCTTCTCCCGGTTACCCCTTCCCAGTCTCTTCGAGAACCAAAAAGGAACTGCTGCTCCAAAGTGCCATGGTGTGATCATTATGCTTGACCTTTGCTTTAGTTAATTCCTTTGGTTAGATCTAGATTAGAACCACAATAATGGAGAAGTATATAGGAACCTTGAACTCTTCCAATGACCTTCCAACTTTGCTTGTCTACTCTTTATCTTTTTATGGAGTTCTCCGGTGTATCATTCATCTATTAATTATATATGCTACCACTTATCCCCACTTTAATCTAGTCGGTACACTAAGTTAGTAGATACATGATCGTCAGTTGTTAAACTCTTTACACATTACTTCCCTGAGGATATAAATATGATACCCCGGAATACTCCTGGGCGAAAGCTACAATGGTATCCATGCGCTTGCGGATTTGTCTGTATGCGTTACACATACCAACTGGCTTTCTGGCGTCGTTTCCGGGGATAGCTTCAAACTCTATTCTTGGTAGCGGCGCTAAGAAATGCTAACAAGCTTTTTGGTGCCGTTGCCGAGGATAGGGTTTATCTCTACTCTTGGTGGTGACGCTAAGAAATGCCAACATTGACCTTAGTCACACTTTGGATGGATGAGTTATGGTCTTTTCACTAAAGCATTGTCGGGCTGCCAATGAACCGAATGTTGGACTTTGACGAGCTTGCACTTTGAGACATGTTTATACCTATGAGCAAATAATGACATGTACATATGGAACCAAGTGAATTGTGCAAAGAATCATTATGCAAATGTAGAAACGAGCTCACCTTATAATCAACGGTCATATCCGAAGGTGTCATGTCCTCATCATCCTCCCCTTCTCGACAACAAATTGTCCTCAGTTTGAGCTTAGTTGGAGGACAAGTTGTAGGTAGTAGTCAATGTTGCTCCTTTTTTTGAAATCTAACATGTTGTTTTTATAACAAAACTCAAGGATCTTGACAAGGCATGATTATAGCTATTGCAGCCCTCTAATTGATCATATTGTTTCATATCAAAAGGAGATTTCAGATTAGAACAAATATAAACCTTGTGTACCATATACTCTCCTTAACAATTATTGAAGGACCGAAAACAGCGACCAGAGGGGGGGTGAATGGGAGTCCTAAAATCGCTTTCAAAATATTTAGGACATTGTCCCAGAAAATCACCCCAAAAGCAAAACCACGAGAGCGGGGCAAGTCCACGACCCAACCGGTGGGTGGATACCTTAGGAGATGTCCTAGAGGTACAACGGGACTACCCAAGAAACACCATGAACAATCTCAAAGTGGAACAGGCAAAGCCGGCAAATCAGCACAGGGCCAGACTATCCGGGTTCTGACCTCGGACTGTCCGCCGCTGAGTGCCGGACTGTCCGTGCCTGGGGTCGGACTGTCTGCAGGAAAAAAACACCAAAACACAATTGTTCTGAGATAGTTCTGGACAGGTCCTGGACTGTCCGTGACCTGGTCCCGGACTATCCGCCATTCAAGTGAACAGTGGGACAGTAGCGTCTGAGGCTGCCTCTGTAGCGCGTTTGATGTGACCTCAAACTATCTGCGGATCACTGGTGGACTGTCCATCGGTCACTTGACCAGGAACAGTGCCAAAGCACGTTGGACTGACCCGACCAAAATCCGATCCCCGGACTATCCGGGGTGGGGGTGGCAGACTATCTGCGGATGAGGAGAAAGCACAAAAACTGCTCGGGACAAACCCAAATTCGATTGAATCTGGACCAAATCAAAATGGCTTGCAACCACACTTCACCCAAGTGATCTTGCACATGTTGGTGAGGTATTCCTAAGAAATCATGGCTCGAACCCAACTAAATCACAAGATATTTCAGATCACACGAAAAGGAGAAAGTTTGGGGAACGAAAACAATTTCCACGTGATCTATATGCTCGTGAGGTTTCAGAGAAAATCCTTCAGTGGAAAGATGCCTCTCATGCCCTAGCACAAGATGGTTCAAACAGAATGGTAATCCATCCCTCAAAACAAAAGATCTCATGAGAACACCGAGAGGGGAAACGAAGAACGCGAAGAACACAAACACGAATTCGAAAAGATTTCAGCAAAAAAGCCACGAGGCTAGAAGGAGATTATATTCTCCCTTCCTGAAATCCAAATACACAGGGGAATGATTGTCATCTCTGTGGATCTCTACAACAGCTACAGAGAGGGAACCCTAACAGATGAATGTCTACTGAAAAATGAACAACTAAAGAGATGAAGTGGGATGAGGGGTGACATCCCTTATTTATAGACTATTACACAATACCCCTTCTACCCCTAGATACATAAAGCAAACTAGCTAGCCCTAGAGGCATTCTAGTCCAACTCTGTCAGGATCTCCATCGATGGTCACACGCCTTCCTCATCAGCCACTTCGCTGCAACGCAAGCTCCCAGATGCCACCATACCTCGAGATAAATCATTGTCTCCCGTGTGCTTGATTGTATTTGATTGATCATCACCTTGATTGGACTTTGTTATTATTCTTGGTGATTGGCTCTACAATTGGGGTTTTCACTGGTGATTGGCTCTTCAAAGGCGATCCGGAAGGCTCAGTGAAAAACTTCTTAACTGGCTCTTTTGTTCATTGCATTCATATTCATTAGAGCTAGTTCATTATATTTCTTGTGATATTCGCATTGTTGGTTATATCTTGTGTAGATAATTCATTATTCATCTTCCTGGTCATTGTGTATATCTAATGTAGATAGCTTGTTGTTCATTTTCCTAGCAATTAATTTTTTGTGCTACACTTTGCTTATATTCTTGATTACTAGTGTAGACTTAGTTGCTCTTGTGTGACATAGAGATATTAGTTAGAAATGTTGGACTTGCAACACCCTTTAGGCTAGTGCAAAAAGCTCCGTATTTGTGTTTTTGTAGATTTTGTATTAGGCTATTCACCCCCTCTAGCCAATTTGGACCTTTCAGCGAGGAAGGCATGCTTTTGTGCGTTGGCGTTCTGGTAGTACGCCTTCTTGATGGCCTCCTTGTCAAACTTGCCCTTGGTCTTCATCTTGCCGGCAGTGTGCTCACACTTGTCCTTGTGCCTGAAGTTGTTGTTCCGGCCGGGGAAGACTTTGTCATGCTTGGGGCAGTTCACGACGAAGTGGTCGAGGTCGCCACACCCGAAGCATCCATCCCTTGCGCCACCACGCTAGCGGTTCAAGCGGTTGTTTTGAAACCGTGAAAACCGGCTGATGATGAGCATGAGCTTGTCATCGCCTAACCCTCCATCTGCTCCTCTTTCACTGAAAGCAAAGAAGATAAAGCAAAGGACAGTGATGAAGTGTTAGCGGAAAGAGTCGACATGTGCTTGTCCAAGACCAAAGCCATGGTGTGAGAAGATGGGTTCTTCAACTTGGCCTGGGTCTGCAAGTCGATCTCGGTGGACTTGAGCTTGCTGAACAGCTCTTCCACGGTGAAGGTGTCATAGCCTGGCAACTCAATGATAGTCGACATCTTCACCTCCCATACCTTTCGATCTAGGGCATATAACAACTTGAGTGCCCTGTCATGATCATCATAAGGTAGGTTGACCCGATTGGCATGCATCTTGTTTATTATCATCTGAAAACGTGTGAACATGTTGTCAATTGACTCTCCCTCCAACTGAATGAAGTTCTCGTACTCTCGCTTGTACATCTCGAAGAGTCTGGTCTTGACCTGAACAGTCCCCTCGTGATAGCTTTGAAGCTTGAAAGGTCCTAAAAGGCTAGAGGGGGGGTGAATAGCCTAATAAAAATTCTACAACAACATTAAACAACTTTGTTAGTAAACTAAATGGTGAAGCATAAGTTGCGCTAGCTCTAAGTGAAATGCAAGCCACCTATTCACAATTCTAGACAATTAAGATCTCTATATTCACACGAAGGCTAGGTTGCTAGATTACAACTATGTGAACAATTATGAACAAAACAATATGTTACTCTACACAATATGCAAAGAGTCTAGCAACAAATAGATACAATTACTACTAGCAATAAGGAGACAAAGTAAGTACAAGAGATGGAGTGATGTATATCGAGCCGGGCAAGTGATCAACACAATAGATATCAAAAGAAATCCTCAGAGACAATATGCCACAATGATTTTTCCACCGAGGTTCACTTGCTTGTCGACAAGCTACATCCTCATTGTAGCGATTCAACCACTTGGAGGTTCATGAGCTAATTGGCATCACACACCAAACCCTCAATAGGGTGCCGCACAACCACACCACAGGATGAGGATCCACAAGCTACGAGCAATCCACTAAAGTTACCTTTCGCGATCTCCCACGGGGAAGGCACAAGAAACCCCTTACAAATCACCGATCGGAGCTGGAAACAATCACCACCTTCCGCTCCACGATCCTCGCTGCTCCAAGCCGTCTAGGTGTCGGCAAACATCAAGAGTAACAAGAGAAAACCGCAGTGAAATGTTGGCGGTTCTTAACTCACATTTTATACCGCTAACTTTTATTTAAAAACATGCACTTTTAGAACCAAAACATAGAATTAATAAACTCACAATTTCCATGAGTTTTGGATGTATCAATTGTTTTGCATGAATCAAGGGTGCAACTACACTTGAGATGGGCCAAAAGTGCATACTAAATTCAACACATCAAAGCCCAGCACTTCTGGCCCATCCAAATAAGAGAATTGGAGCTCAAAACCCATCAAACTCTAAATTTGGGCTAACACCCCATGTAGAAGAGATCCAGGCCCAGCCAGCAGCCCACCACACGAAGGCAGTGGCCAGAGGTGGTACCAGGGGTGCGGGCGCACCACTGTGTGGCCACAACGCCCCTGGCGCATCTCGGGCCCACCTTTGGTGGTTCGTTGCACGGCGGCATGCAGAGGCGGTTCATTGAGGTTTCCATGTTTAGATCCACCGAACTGACCATGTTGTAGTATAAAAGTAGGGGTAGGGGCTCCCTCTCAACATGAACATATATAGTAGAGTAGAAATAGAATTAGATTAGAGTAGTGTAGTTCCATTCCCGCCTTGTGAAGGAGCCATTCTCAAGAAGAAGTAGTGCCTCATATATCTTAGCTCTAGTAGATAACTAGAAGAGGGAGCGAGTTGGAGAAGTACCAGAGTTGCCGGCTACCTCCTCAAGTGTATGTCTACACTTAGCGGAAGAAATACCAGAATCGCCGGTACAACTCCGCTTGTGCCTCGACGAATCACAATACTACTTGGAGTATTAAGGTTCGTGTTAATCTTTGTTTACGAGTTCTTATCGTGTTCTAGCTTTCGCTTTCATAGCTTGTTGTACTGATCATTCACCCTCGGGTGGGTGCTTTAGCGAGAGGGTGCAAGTCCTAGCTACCGCTAGAGTAGTGGCCCTTAGCGTAAACACGGTTTTTAGGCTAAGCAGTTACATGTTGGTTGCCTGGTTCACCATGGTTGAGGAGGTAGGCGGTAGGTGGTGACAGCTCTGTCCGTCCTTTCTAATCCACCCACGTTCGGGAATCCAGGTAGAGTTGTATTGGCATAGACTGGGAAACCGGTCTCCACCCGTTGACCGAAGTAGGCTACGTTTAGCTAAGCTTGATCACTTAAGGATTCTTTACCTAGAGAAACCTCGCTACCCTAGGGTTGTTCTTCTTACCTAAAACTAGGAGATCTTAACTCAGAGGCTACAACACACCATTCCCTATGGAAAATTATGATACCCTGAAATACTTCCGGGTGAAGTGCTACAACGGTACTTCCATGTGCTTGTGGACTTTTTTGCTTACGCTAAGAAATACCAACACGAAAGACAATCACCAAGTGCCTCTAGATGAACACACTCTACTAGGGATGTGATCATCAGTGACGTTTTTCTTTCGTCATTGTAGATGAGCAAACCGTCACCAAGTTTAATCTGTGATGATTTTGTGATGAAAACTATATCGTCATTGGGGTCGCGTCACATTTGTTCTATTGTGTCGAAATGTTAATTTTCGTCACAGATGTGCTTCCGTTTTGTGACAAAATGGATGTGGTCACGGATGTGATACCATTCTATGACGATCGGGTTTGGTCAAGGATGGGTCCAAGTCTTCGTCATAATCTGCCGTCTGACCTCGCGCCGTAACGACGCCGTTAACGGCGTTTGTAACCTGTGACGGCCCGTTTTGGTCACAGATTGAACTCTGTTTTTGTCATAATGGTCCGTTTGGAAGCCCCGACAGCGCTTGCCACATAGGATGCTGACATGGCTGATGACATCATCGATGATGTGTCACGTGACGTGGCGATGACATCATCGATGATGTGTCACGTGACGTGGCGATGACGTCATCAATGACGTGTCACGTGACATGGCGATGACGTCATAGCTAGCTCGGCTGCTGCCTTTGTTGCCACGTGGACCAATCATATTCTGCCACGTGGCTTGGTTTGATTGGTTCTTATTTCGTCACAGATTGCGGTTTGAAATCGTCAGTGAAGATGAAAGAGTTTGGTTACAGATGGTGACTTGAAATCGTCACTGAAGATGACACAGTTTTGGTCACATATTATGATTTGTAATCGTCACTGAAGATGACACAGTTTTGGTCACATATTGTGATTTGTAATCGTCACTAAAGATGACACAGTTTTGGTCACATATTGCGATTTGTAATCGTCACTGAAGACGCCATCATTTTTGTCAGAGAAATGCAGATAATAATTTAATTGCAATTTGGAAATGATACTAGAAAGACCAAATAATTCTATACTTAATAAAATAACATTCCAACGAGCATACAGCTCAGTTCACAACAACACCAACATTACAGCATATAATTAAAAGTTGCCAACCAACATTACAGCATTTAATGTATATGTTGCCAACCACAAGCAACTTAAGTTTGACTTCCCAAAATGAACAACCCAAACACAGGAGCACTGACCACGAGCCCTCATGTCGACGAAGAAGGATTACCATGCAAGGATAACAGCTTCTTGATCAGCGCATTGGTCTTCTCCATCTCCTTGCTGTTCTTCTTGGTTAGCATCTTGTACTCCTGCAGCTCTTTTTGTGTCCTCGCCAGCTGTTCCTCAGCTTCTTCACTTATCTTCTTGAGCTCATCGAGTTCACCTTGAACAGCAGCTGCCGCTTCAGCTGCAAGTTGTTCCCGAAGCTCGCTTTCATGTGACTCGGAGGATGTCGGTGTTTTCATGCCAACACTCTTCAGGAAATGATGTGAGCTGGTCTGGGAGAGCACCTTGGACACGAGGTCCACACCTAATGGTGTCGTCCCATCTTCATCAACAGGTTCAGCCCTCAAAGCTTCCATATCAAGCTAAAATATCATGAATAGAAAATAGTTACATGTTCATGCTACTTACGAACAACAAGATGAGAGTTGTTACTTATTGCAATAATTTGAGGAAGACATGTCATACAAGATGAACATAGCAAACAAAGGAACTTACAAGTGCTTCTCTTGCAGCTTGACTGAGGCCACGTTTGGAGCTGGTATGGCAGGTCTCAAAGGCCTCCATCACATCTAGTTCTTCATTCAGATCTGTGCTAGGTTCTTCTCTGTTTCTCTTCTTCTTCTGTTTCGTGGATAAACAATCACAACAAAAGTTGACTCAGATTACATGCAAGAGAATTTAATATGTTCCAATGTGTATGGAGACTAGTACAAGGTACTTTGAACTTACATATTCATGCAAGTGTGCCACATAGGAGCGAGAACCCGTAGCCTGATGATACTTGACTTTACTATGGTTCTGCTTGTTCTTTTCACACGTTTCCTACAAGAGAATTAACATGTTAGATGAGATTATAGGTTCAAAATGAGAAGAGCCTTTGCAAAATGATTGTGAAAGAAGCATATATGGTAAGATATCCATACCATGTTCTTTGGATCAGACCACTTTGCAACTAGTGCCCTCCACTGTTCATCAGTCATGTAAGAAATAGGTGAAGTTGTCCTAATCTCATTTGCGGGAACACCATTGAAGTATTTCTGCTTCAACAGATAACACATTTGTTTCACCGTAGAGCACATCATATCTATGCAAGCTTCTTGTGTTGGCCCATTTTTTGAGTTAATGGCCAAGCATCCCTAGGTAAATGACAGTTTCATAGTTAGTTAGTCAATTCAGGTTAATCATGTATACAAGTTAACCATAAAAACAGTAATGCACTTACATTTAGCTGATTTACAAAACTATTGTAGTATTTGTCGTCTTTCTTGTAATCTTTCCAATGAGGTAGGACAGACACGTTTTCCCGAACAATGATGCCAGCCTCTGATGCAAACTTGGCAGCTTGAACAGGTTCATGAGGCCTTTTATTGCCTTCATCAACAAGTATGGGCAATCTCCTTCCCATAGCTTTAGTCATCTTGTCCAGCTGTTTTCCCTTAGTTGGTTGCCTAGGTCTCCTTGGAGCTCGCTCTGTAGTAGCTACAAAATAAAAGCTGCATTTAATGAAATGTTTTAGTTTCATGTAAATCAGCAAAAGAGATGTCATATTGTACTAACAAAATTACTATAACTTGCCTTCAGTTTGTTCACCTCCATCTACATTGCCTTCATCAGCACCTGTAGTGTCAAGATCAGCAGCTCCACTGTCTTCCTCTGGAAGTAGTCTCTCATGATCAGTAGGTCCAGGTGTAGTATACCTGTCTGATATGTCATCATAACCATCTATAGGAGCCTCTACATTGTCTCCATTTGTATCTGCACTATTAAGCCTTTTTGTTGATCTTGTTTGGGATCCAGAATGCTGCACCTGTGACTCTTTAGATGCCCTCACTCTCTTGCTCCTAGTTCTTAGAGCCATGTTAGGATCTGTCTTCTTAGAAGCGAGGGTTTTCCTTCTAGCACTTGGAGGATACTGTAAAAAAAAGTCAGCCATGTGCAATATTAAGCAAGACCATATATTAATTACAGGTATGAAAAAACATGATGAATCTGAAAGTAGGATCATATATTATAGATGAGATTGAAAACATTCAAATGCAATTCAAATATTCCTCATCCACTACTTGGAAGGTTAAAGAAGCACCTTAATTGCCAGGGGTTCTAGATGCTCTTCAGATTTAGTGTCATCATCATCACTATCTCCTTGATCATCTTCGCCAAGGAGATACTCTGATGAATCCGAATCTGAACTATTGGTTTTCTTGTTTGTTGTTTTCCCCTTTGTTGATGCAGGTTGTGGTAAAGAATTATTAAAATTGGCAGATAGATTGTGCAGTCCCAATTCTTGCATCCTCTTTAAATTGTCCGCCACATGTCTATCTTGGTTCCTCTCATAATCGGTTATTGGAGGTTGTATTACTTGCAACATAGTACAATGTGTCTATTAGTTCATATGAAGGAGATTACTAAGAACTAGGAGGTAATACTAATTAGCACAGAGAAAAGAGGTAAGAGCAAGTATTGCCTACTATAGAGCAAATAGAAAAGAGGTGATAGGTTATAGATTAGAGCGAAGAAAGACTAGAGGTGATATGTTCCATAACAGTAGTTCATGGATTACTACATTGAAGTGAGATTGGGGGCATATATATTCCACATCTGTATATACATTATTAAATTGCAAGGCGTATGGAAAGCTGAAGGGCAGTACCAACTTAAAATCCCATGCATACAGGTGGATTACCTTCTTCTTGTGCAGGTTGCTTGTTCTGTTGCCCCCTAGTTGCCACCATCGAGGTCGTGAAAGGGGAAGCAGAGCTGCTGCGGTGAACCCTAGTCGACGACGAAGCAGATCCAGTGAAAAGTCCTCGGCGATGACCCAAATCCTGCGATGGTTAGGGTTAGGTCGTTGCGAGTGAAATGTGGATGCGGCCAGAATGGTCTTGGGACGAGATAGAGAGGGATGCGACCAGCGAAGTAGTCGGCGACGGCGCAGCTCGTCACCGGCTGTGGTCCCCCCGGGGGTGGCGGTTTGGTGGGGTGGAATTTAGGTGGAAAGGGGGAGGAACAGCTCATCGATGGCGGTTGTGTTCCGTCTTGGCGATGAGGTACCTGGTCATCGTGGTCGAGGAAGCAGCTCGTCGACGATGGTTGAGTCAAGGCGGCGGCGGCTAGGGTAGAAGAAATGTGGGATGGGAGGAATGAATTAATAAGGGGATAAATATGTGATTAGTGGCGGGATCAATTTTTGGGACGACGCCTGTTTTGGCGCTCTTATTTTTCGGCCATAAGCTGGGGTATGTCGTAATTAAACTAAACCGCATCGAAGGGTTATCAAAATTATTTGAATAGCACAGTGGTAAGGCAGGCCAATTTTGGTGCATCAGTCACGGGTTCGAATCCTTCGAAAGACATTTTTTGTTTTTTCTAAATTTTTGTGATCTTCACTAGTTTTGTTTGCCTATTGATCTTTGAATATATTTTTGGTACAATTTTTTTTGAGTTTTAGCACTGACATGTTTTGGTGTATGGTCATCCCAAAAAAGATTCAAATTAAATGATTCGGAGAAAGTGGAACTACATATTTCCTAGAAGGATGAACATCTCTCACTTAGTAACAAGGGTATGGGTGAGCGATGGACGACTTTGTGAGGATATGCATCACCACTTTGTCAGAATGATTTCAATTTTTTTTACAACACTATACACCAAAATGGAGTGTCCATGCAACTTTTCAGGTTTTTCTAGTTACTTTAGGATTTTTTCCATTTATTCTTGAGAAAATAAAAAAACTTACTTTAATACGAAAACTAGTTCTAAAAATTGCACAGATGCACACACCATCATGGGACACCTACATAAGTATCCCAAAAGAATTTCAAATGATTTGGTGAAAGTTGTACTAGACATCCCCAAATGGATGAGCATCTCTCACTTACTCACATGGTCATGTGTAAAAGATGTGTGCCTTTGTAATCATATGCATCACAACTTTCTCAGAATCAGTTGAAACTTTTTTGTCAACACTATACACCTAAATGAGGTGTCCATGCAAGTTTTTAATTTTTTGTAGGTAGTTTAGGATATTTTACCATTTAACCTTGGGAAAATCAACAAATAATTACAGTAATAGATAAACTTGGTCTGAAAATTGCACAAATACACACACCATCATGGGACACCTACATAAGCATCCTAAAAAAATTCGAATGATTTGGTGAAAGTTGTACTACACATCCCCAAACAGATGAGCATCTCACTTAGTCACATGGTCATGTGTAAGAGATGTGTGCCTTTGTAATCATATGCAGAATCAGTTAAAACTTTTTTGTCAACACTATACATCTAAATGAGGTGTCCATGCAAGTTTTCAGATTTTTGTAGGTAGCTTAGGATATTTTACCATTTATCCTTGGGAAAATCAACAAATTATTACAGTAATAGGTAAACTTGGTCTGAAAATTGCACAAATGCACACACCATCATGGGACACCTACATAAGCATCCCAAAAAAAATTTAAATGATTTGGTGAAAGTTATACTACACATTCCCAAACGGATGAACATCTCTCATCACTTACTCACATGGTCATGTGTAAGAGATGTGTGCCTTTGTAATCATATGCATCACAACTTTCTCAGAATCAGTTGAAACTTTTTTCTCAACACTATACACCTAAATGAGGTGTACATGCAAGTTTTCAGATTTTTGTAGGTAGCTTCTGGTTTTCTCCATTTATCCTTGGGAAAATCAACCAAAATTACTTTAGGGATGGAGGGAGTACTCAGTGGGACCTACTCTGTGTGACCTCCATATTAAGCACGGCGACCTACTCGATGCGGTTTCCTCGGCTTTTTAGTCTCTTCTTCTTCCACAGTCGGCGGGTCTCTTCTTCTTCCACAGTCGGTGAGGCGAGGGGCGGTTTCAAGGCGGATTGCGCGGCGACGAGGCTTGGAGATGGAGCGCGGAACCCATGGCGACGGCGGCGAGGGCCGCACTGGCCGGAAGAGGCGCCCTCACGATGCGGAGGAGGTGATGAAGAAGCCGAGGCACCACACCAACTCTTCCTTGGGTGGCGGCTCGTCCTATGCTGATTCCATGGAGTCGGCGTTCACCTTCCCACGCCCAGCCGTCGGCAAGGAGAAGACGGTCATCGACAAGGACAAGGTATGCTCCACCGCGATGTCGCCCAATCCCAAGGGGCTAGGGTTTATTTCTGTATGAATTCTAAAAATTAGTGTTGTTAATTAGGTTTATTAGGGTTTAAATTAAGATTATGGGTTGATACATATATAGATCATATGTTTGACCTACTGATTTAAGTTTTTGCTAACATTATTGTAGTGATTATTAGTGTTGTCAATTATTTATGCATTAATGATCATATGTTTGGCCTACATGCATTGTTCTTTTAATTAAAGTTTTGCCGTAACTATATGTTTACAGCCCTGATGCTTTAATTGATTAGGTTAAAATCAAATAAATTGAAATGAAGATTGTTGTTGTACATGCTTTGAGCGGTTATCAGTAAAAAAATAAAAAAAAAGTGAAATGGGTTTTCATATATGTTTGTTTGTCCAGTTTAGACGTATTTACTTTTTGTTTATCACAAGTTTGTTGCATTAGAAAATGTGATAATTCAACATATCATCAATGTTAGTTTTGCATGGTCAGATTTAGTTTGCTGTCAGGTTTCACAATTTTGTTGGCAATCCAAAGTTTACTGTTTATTCTGGGTTGATATATATATAGATCATATGTTTGGCCTACTGATTTAAATTTTTGCTAACATTATTGTAGTGATTATTAGTGTTGTCAATTATTTATGCATTAATGATCATATGTTTGGCCTACATGCATTGTTCTTTTAATTAAAGTTTTGCCTTAACTTTATGTTTACAGCCGTGATGCTTTAATTGATTAGGTTAAAATCAAATAAATTGAAATGAAGATTGTTGTTGTACATGCTTTGAGAGGTTATCAGTAAAAAAATAAAAAAAGTGAAATGGGTTTTCATATATGTTTGTTTGTCCAGTTTAGACGTATTTACTTTTTGTTTATCACAAGTTTGTTGCATTAGAAAATCTGATAATTCAACATATCATCAATGTTAGTTTTGCATGGTCAGATTTAGTTTGCTATCAGGTTTCACAATTTTGTTAGCATTCCGAAGTTTACTGTTTATTATGGGTTGATATATATATAGATCATATGTTTGGCCTACTAATTTAAGTTTTTGTTAACATTATTGAAGTGATTATTAGTGTAGTTAATTATTTATGCATTAATGATCATATGTTTAGTCTACATGCCTTGTTCGTTTAATTAAAGTTTTGCATGGTCAGATTTAATTGTTTATCAATGTTTGTTGCATATTATCAATTACAGGAGCCGGAAGAAGAAGAAGAACCAGAAGCAACTTTCCGCTTCTGGGCTGAAACTACAAAACAACAGCTGCAAGAAGACATTGTGGATGTCTTTGAGAAGATGAAGAAGGACCTGCAGACCGGACAAGACAGTAACATAGTCTTTGACAAGATGCAACAGGAGGTGAACAAAAAATCGATCATTTGATGGACCAGATGTGGATGAAGCTGCTTTGGGATTACGATATGTATGGACATATTTGGGCTTATGATGAAGCAGATTGATCTAGTATCTAGTAGTAGTAGACTTAGAATCTGGACTAGTAGGACTGTGGTGGTGCTTTTGGGAACAAACACTATAACTATATAGATGTTAGTACTTTGTAAATATATAATTAAGTCCTGGTACCTTTTAAATATGTGTGTGCTAATTATATATGGTGCTATATATTTTGTGGATTTTGTGTGTCTCCAATCATTTCTGAGTATGAGTGTGCTGGATGCAGACCTGATACCTGTGTAAATATGTGAGCAGAAATGTGTGTGTTTTGATGGGATTCACATAAGCTCCAATAGATTATATGACAGTGGTGAGCATATCTTATGGTCTAATGATTGTATGTGCATGACTCATGTCACTCTTTATTGCTTGTAATTTTTTGTTAATGACACGGAGTGTTTTGAGATCTTGCACGTTATTGGTAGTTCAGGATGACAAATTAATGCTCATTTACATCTGTGTTCTATTACTTAACCAAAGAAATCATCTTGCCATGGTCTTGTCGTTAACAAGACATACCCAATTGGCTTTATGAAGCCTCAATGACGCCTGAGTCCAATGATGATGGGGCCCACGATTTAGTGACACGTCTCCTTTACATGCATGAGTGAAGGGTCGGCGTAGTCTTCCACCCACCCCCATGTCTCGCCCCTTCAACGTGCCTGTCACCCCAATCTGTCGCATCAACGCTCCTGTCTCGCTCTCGTCGCATCACTTTTCTCCACCGCGACCATGGTTTGCGCAACCCGCTCCCGAACCTACTCCCTCGGCTCCACAGCCTCCGCTTCTCCTGCCGCCGCCACCATTGATGCGCCGCCTAAAGAGCAGCACCACTCGGCTAAGCAGAAGCACGACAGCAGCCGAAGGTTCATCGCCGCCGCTGGGACCATGATCGTGCGACCGAGGAGGAGGACGACGATGGCGAGATGCACTCGCATTGAGGCAGAAGAGGCGCACGAAGTCGAAGCCGATGTGTCATACCAAATCCCCCAACCGCTTCCACTAGACCAGGTTAGGGTTCGAAACTTATTGGGGCTGGGGTTTTCTGTGTGGTACTGTTTGAACTATATTGAGATTGGATGTGTTGATTTGGATGCTCTGATGTTGTGGTTTGGGAGATAGATTATTGTTATTTCGATCCTAGATTAATGTTATGTGGTTTTGATCTGAGATAAATGTAGTGTGATCATGTTCAACTGTTCTTATAGCTCATATGTAGGCGTCATTGATGTTTGTTATAGATTTGTTCTATATAAAAGTTGTACATAACTTTGTTATCTAGGTTGTCCTGAAATTTCATGATTTTAGGCCAAGTGCTTTAGGAGTTATATCTTTTCTAAGTTTGTTGTCAGGTTTTGCATGCTAATTTAGCACTTATTGCAATCATTATTGACTATACATAGTCTTAAGTGGAATCCAAGTCTACTAATGAAGCTGATTGTTGACTTTATTTCATTACTGACGCTGATTTTGTTAATGAAGGCTCCTGATGTTCATCCACACGTGTTTGTGATCAGTGACAAAGTTTTACTGTATTGCACGCTTAGCCATGACAGCAATGAGGAGACGGGACAATGGGCGATGGCCTCCAACAAGGAGGTGTTATAAGTCTACCCGAACTTAATAAGTTTCCTAAATTTTAATTATATATATGCTAACTTGCCCACTATGAATTGACTTGAATTTCAATTACAGATCAGGAAAAAGGCCGAGAACCTTCGTGTCCTCCTGAAGCGCAGATACTTCCATAGATTTGATTTGGATTGAAGCCAGCATCAGTGATGTATTTTGGTGTAGTTGAATAACATGGACGTAATTCTATAAAGTTGGATGTATGAACTTAAGTCTCACTTGGTGATGTATGTAAGAACATAATAGCAATAATGCTTATATATGCAGTGATCTTATATATACAGTATTGCCTGTGATGTTTTGGTTTGTTTCCAAGTGATCTTATATATGCAGTTATAAATGCATAGAAGTGCTTACAAAACTGGGATGTACAATAATCTCAACTCATATAATTCTGTGATGTCAAATAATCTCAACTATAATTCTGAGAAAATAATCTGAACTTAACTAAAAAAACTCAAAAAACTATACTAAACTATGTCCATATAAAGTCCACTCAACTATGCATACTACAAGTCATCATCTTCATCATCTGTGGACATGACATCATTGTTATCATCGCCACCATCACTAAAGTATTGCAGCACTGTATCATCCTCATCATCACTCTCCTCAAGATTAATAACAGCTTCCTTCTTGTTTCTTATAAGTTGTTGTAAATTGCCTTCAATTATAGTCGCTTCTCCACCTTCAACAGTGTGCATAACCTCATTATTATCACCTTCTTCCACTACATGCTCAGTGTCAGAACAATAATCGTCCTGATGCACATCATGACAGCCCTGTTCTGTTTCAACCATATCATAAATATTCCCATGTTCAAATTTCTGCACAACTCGTCAATCTGTACAATGTGGAGTTGTATCTTGCAGGTAAAATATCTTTTTTGCTTGCTCTGCCAAGATGAAAGGATCAGTCTTGTACCAAAATGACTGAACATTAATGGACTTGAATATTTGTCATCTCGAAGGCCCACAGTCTTGCCTACTTGGTTGTAGCAATCGCATCGAAATAGAACCACCGACCGACGAACTTCATAATTTGAGGGATATAGCAACTCAATAACCTCTTTAAGGACACCATAAAAATCTATGGTCTTTCCAGCATGTGAACCTGCAGTCATTACACCACTGTTTTGTGTCTGCAAGAACTTCTCACGATCCACAGTGCTATACCGCACTCCATTAATCTTGCAACCTGCACTAATCTTAACTCGCCGAACTGGACCACATGCCAGTGTCCACAGTCCTTCGCTAACCGATTATCGATTCTCACTGTGCTTGTTCTCAAGCTGGTGGAACGAAAATACAAAATTAATCAGGTAACCATTTAATATACCTATAAACAAAATGCTGAGTGACTTACATGGGACTTAAACCACTTTGCAAATCCCTGTTTGACCATTCAATCTACTTCATTTGGACGTGCACCTTGCTGCAGTAGCTCCTCCCTGTACATGTTGTAGGAAAAAAATCGATTCGTAAGAATAATTTCAAATTTAATAAAACAGAAACTAAGTCTCAGACATACTTACTCCAAATATTCCTCTGCTTCTTCAGCATTATGTAGCACATACCAAACTACCTTATTCATGACAACATCTTCAATGTACTCGGTCCTATTAGCTCCAACAAGAGTAGCACCATGCTTAAAAATAGATATGTCATTAGGCAATGGCATCTCGGTACCACTATCGTCGTCCTGGTTAAATTTAGTGTCAACATCTTCCATGTACCTAGAACAAAAGGTCAATGTGTCACTTGCCATATATGCCTCAGCAATTGATCCTTCCGGCCTAGCCCTGTTCCTTACAAAATTCTTCAAAGTGCCTAATCGCCTTTCTATTGGGTATATCCATCCATACTGAACTGGTCCTCTAAGCAGTGCCTCATCGGGAAGGTGGACACACAAGTGCACCATGACATCAAAGAAGGCAGGTGGAAAGATTTTCTCAAGCTTGCATAGGATCAATGGAATTTCTCCTTTCAGCCGTTTCACAACATCTATCCTTAGATTTCTACTGCATAATTCCCTGAAGAAGGTCCCCAGCTCTGCAATTGCTTCATATACATCCTTCCTCGCTAGTCCTCTAAGGCCAGCAGGTATGATTCTTTGCAGGAGTATGTGGCAAGAATGTGTCTTCAGCTTACCAACCACCCTGGAACCATCTTCACTTATGTATCTAGCTAGGTTAGCCGCATATCCATCAGGAAACTTGATACCTTTGAGAAACTTGTAAAACTCGACTTTTTGATCCTTCCCCAAAACATATGGAGCAGGTGGAGCCCTGCAGATCGAGTTGCCATCCTCCTGCAAGTGCAATTCATGTCTTATGCCCAAATCATACAAATCTAGCCTAGCATTTTGTGTGTCCTTGGACTTGCCTAGTATATTGAGTAATATGCCAAGAATATTTTCACATATATTCTTCTCTATGTGCATCACGTCGAGATTATGTGGAAGCTTCAAATGTTTCCAATATGGCAATCTCCACAATGCACTTTTGCGGCTAAAAATCTTTGGACCGTCACTGCGCTTCCTTTTATTTCCAGTAATCTGAGGTTGCTTCCCTAGCCTGACATCTTTCACCTTCTCTAGCTCTTGTAGGACCTCCTCCACAGTAAACTTGCCAGGCTGATCTTTCTTTTCACGCTTACCATTGAAAGCCAAGTTGTTCCGCCATGCGTGTGTCATTTTAAGGTAACGACGATGTCCGATGTAGCATATCTTGTTCCTTATTCCCCGAGACAACGGATCCTTGTCGCAATGAATACATGCATAATACCCTTTTGTTGTTCGGCCAGATAATGTGCCCAGCGCTGGATAATCATGTATACACCACAACACAGCAGCGCGAAGCTTGAACTTCTTACCTGTACATGCATCTAAGGTACTGACACCCTTCCATAGCTCGAGTAGTTCTTCGATTAGGGGCTCAAGGAACAAATCAAAATCCTTTCCTGGAGATCTTGGACCTGGGATGAGTAAAGACATAAAGCAGTTTGCTGGATTTATGCAAACCATGGTGGGAGATTCAGCGGTGTCAAAAGCACTGGACACATACTGTACTGTGTACTCATGTTGCCAAATGGATTGAATCCGTCGATAGCTAAGGCAAGCCTCAGGTTCCTCAGATCATTTGCAAAAGCTGGTTCCCTCCTGTCATGAAGGACCGAGAAGCTACCCGAAAGCGACCAGAGGGGGGGGTGAATGGGAGCTTCAAAATTTCCTTTTGGAAACTAGATGCCACTGTCCCAAAATCAACCCCAAAAGCAAAACCTAGAGCTTGCTAATGTCCACGACCCTAGATGTAGGGTGGATGCTTCCTAGAAGCACAGCGGGACACTAGACAACCCTAGAAAGCCAACGCAAAAGACGGAAATCAAATCCGATCAAGAACGAACGAACCGCGGACGAAACGGCGCGAAACTGCAGTGACCGGACTCTGGCCTGCGTCCGGTCAGGGAGGACCGGACGCGTCCGGTCACTCAAAACGCGTTCTGGGAACTCTCTGAGTTCGACCGGACGCACTGAGCTCTAGCGTCCGGTCGTTCACCCAGCGTCCGGTCAGGTCAACACAAACGTGATGAACAGTGATAGAGGCGAGTCCGGTCACGCAAAACGCCGAGCGTCCGGTCGGTCTACAGTGAACCTCGCGACGAACTGTTCAACGACCGGACGCGTCCGGTCAAATCGTGACCAGCGTCCGGTCACCCCGAAACTGTACTGAAACTCCGGCGATTCAACCCGATCTCCTCCGAATCAAGTGCTCTAGGCTTGGGATTCGATCTGAGGAGTCACAAGGAGGTTAGTGAGCTATCTCTAAGAGATCATGGCTCGAACCTAACTCCAAATCGGTGAATCGAAGAATTTCGGGGGAAGGGACGAAAAGTGACCCGAAACGAAAAATCGATCGATCTCCTAGACCGTGAGGTTAGAGATGATTTCTTTCGGTGGAAAGAAGTGCCTCACGACCTAGAACAACTCAGTTCAAACGGAATCGCAAAAGATGAACCGAGCACAAAGATCAAGCGACGGGAAAACTCAAGGCACAAAGCAATCCGCGAAGAACATGATGAACATGAAATCAAAACGCGAATTGACACCAAGAGATGGGATCCAAGGTGAGGATACGGCCTCACTTCCTTGAATCAACAGTACACAGAGTGGAGTGTCTCTGCGGATCTCAACTAGCTAAAGCAGGGGATGGGAGAGTGGAAACCCTAGCAAAATGAAAGCGCTGACTGAGATTGAGATAGCTGAGTTTGAGATAGCTAAGATTGAGATGGGGAGGAGGGTGTCTCCCCTAGACTACTTATACTAACCTAGCCTAAGCCTATTTCCTACTCTACCCCTCACTACTGTATTTACAGAGCGGACCAGTCCTAACCCTAAGGCTATTCTAGTCCACCCGCTGGTGGTAGGTAGATCCGACGGCCACGCCCGCACGGTCTTCCGCGTCGCCTGCACGCAACCTTCAGATCGCCGCCACGTGCCGCCACCACTCTGCACCCCCGGTTTTGTGGCCCAAACCGGGAAACCAGCCTTTTCCATCAGCCCCCGGTTTTGAGGCCCAAACCGGGAAACCAGCCTCCAGCCCGAGTTTTGTGGCCCAAACTCGGAAACCCGCAGCGCCCGAGTTTTGAGGCCCAAACTCGGAAACCAGCCCACGTCCAGGTTTTGAGGCTCAACCTGGAAACCGTCGCGCCCAGGTTTTGAGGCTCAACCTGGAAACCCAGCACCCAGGTTTTGAGGCCCAAACCTGGAAACCGTCCACCGTTGGTTTTTCCCGGGCTCTACCAACAAACCGGCGTCGTAGAGGGGATGCACCGCCTGTGCACCCCTTCCACCGACATGATCGCACTTCTCCGCTTGTCGCTGTCGCAGGCTGCCAGCCACCACAGCTGATCCTCCGGCCTCCAGTCCATCAGTCCAAGTCCACATCCGCCCTTCACCGTCCGATACATCGGCATGGCACGTCCGCCGCACGGCACGCCCATCCTTCATCGCGCCCGGTCCGTCGGCACAGCACGTCGCAACTTGACCTTCACCCGCCATCGATCACTGTCTCCGTGCTCGACACCTGCACAACACAAGCCAAAGAACATGCGCATCATCTCCGTTGACAATCACTCATCACACAGAGACTCGGCATACACCCATGTATCCGCAATCTCCCCCTTGATGAGTGCATTGTCAACTCCACAACAAATCATAAATAAGAAGAAGGAGGTAGGAAGGAGTGGGAAGAGAGAACCCAACCAAATGACCCAAAAGCCTAACAAAAGCCAAAGAAGGTCAAGTGGATGAAGCGAAAACTTGGTCCCCAAAGACATGGGCAACGGCTCGACGCAACCAAGCAAAGCAAAGCTAGCCCTCAAGAAGAGGTAGAACAGGCTCAACACCGCTAGCAGATACCAATTGAAGATCGGAGGACAGAAGCAAAATGCTAGTCCCTCAAGATAGAGGCACAGAGGCTCAACACAACTAGCAAGAAAATCACTCCGAACCAATTGGTAATCAACCCAAGCTAAAATGGGAAAGCACACCAGACGATACCAATTGAAAACCAAATGAAAAAGCTTATGAAAGCTCATGAAAAGCTAGGAACGTTTGCTAGTCCCTCAAGACAGAGGCAACGGCTCAACACAACTAGCAAACTCCCTCTCGACAAATGCAAGCAACTAGGACAAATGATTCTCCCCTTAGTTGATCAACACAGGAGCATATGATTTGCATAAATTTCTCCCCCTAGTTGAAAATGCACTTATCAAGGCCAAAAGGTATCGGAGAAGCAACTCCCTTCACATAAACTCCCCCTGAACACAAGATCTCCTTTCAAAATGCATATGAAGACAAAATGCAAGTTAGGAGCTTTAAGTATATAGTCAAAAGAGTGCAAAGATGCTCTAATCAGTATAGCTCCAACATCTCAATTAAGCACTCAAATAGCAAAGGCTCAAACTGATCACTTATACGAAATATGAAGCATATGAGCAGTTTTAAGCCAAAAGGATAGTCACCATCAAAATAGCACTAGACATGTATAGAAGGAATCCAAACAAGTGCTAAGCATATATACAAGGTGAACTACCCCTAGCAAAGTTCAATCATCATGCATAGGAATGAAGCATATACTTGTGATTTCAAATTCATGTCGGAGTTGCAGCGGTAAAAGAATTCACAAGTTCATTTTTAGCATGTGATTGCGAGAGGTTGAAAGCTTGTCATCGCCTAACTTTTCAACCGTGCGAAGCCTATGCCGAAGCAATTAGAAGCTTAAAGCAACGGTTTCGGTCATACACTACATGGCTCAAGTTTAACTCAAAGTGCAATGAGAAACAGTCTCAATACCATGAGGTGTTGACAAGCAATCCCATCTCGATCTTTTCAATTCAACAATACTTGATTCAGATTTTAAGCAAGTTATGAACAACCAAGCAAGTGAATGACTCAGAACTAGAGACATAGCAACCTAGCATATATGAAAAGCAGGAATGGACTCAACACACCCTACACATGCTAGTTGCATATCTCAATGGTGAACATTTTCAGATTTATGTACATTAGGCATAATTCACCATTCCAAAAATAGCTCGCTCATAACATGTAACAGTGATCAGAAAGAGCATAAGCTACAAGCATCATCATAAGTATCGGAGCAATACTAACAAGAACATAATTACATTCTAGTGAATATAGACATGAAGCTCAGAATGCAAATGCGTATGCCCGACACAAAAACTGAAAGAAAGAAGATACCAATTGGAAAGACTCAAGAAACTCAAAAGAAAAGAGCCTCAAAATAAAAGAGTCAGTCTGTACATCTCAAAATGCTTCCCCCATCTAAAAGGGGAAACACACACCAAGCTCACCCCTCAACCTATTAAAGGTTGATTCGTCTAAAGGCTTGGTGAAAATATCAGCCAATTGGTGATGAGTATTGACATGGCGAAGGTCGATATCACCCTTCTCCAGGTGGTCTCGCAAGAAATGAAAGCGCACATCAATGTGTTTGGTTTTCGAGTGAAGCACGGGGTTCTTAGCAACGCTAATGGCACTCGTGCTGTCACAAAGCAGAGGCACTCGAGTAAAGCTCAAACCAAAATCACGCAAAGTGGCCATCATCCAGAGTAACTGGGAACAGCAGCTAGCCGCAGCAACATACTCAGCCTCCGTGGTAGACTGAGCGACACTAGACTGCTTGCGAGAAGACCATGACACCAGAGAAGATCCAATAAACTGGCAAGTCCCAGAAGTGGACTTGCGCTCAATGCGACACCCAGCAAAATCAGCATCAGAAAAGCCACAAAGCGAGAGAGTGGAGGAAGCAGAATACCAAATCCCGAGCTCGGGCGTGAAACGAAGGTACCTGAAGATGCGCTTCACCGCCTGACGGTGAGAAGTGCGTGGCGAAGCCTGAAAGCGCGCGCACAAGCACACGGCGAACTGAATGTCCGGCCGTGTCGCCGTCAGGTAGAGCAGCGATCCAATCATGCTGCGGTACTCCTTCTGGTCCACTGCTTCTCCGTCCACATCCGCATCCAGGGCAGTCGTCGTCGACATGGGCGTCGGAAGAGGCTTGGCCTCACCCATGTCGAACCGCTTCAGCAAGTCCCTCGTGTACTTGCCCTGGTGCACAAACGTCCCCTCTCGGGATTGCTTAATTTGCAACCCGAGAAAGAAAGTCAGCTCGCCCATCATGCTCATCTCGAACTCCCTGCTCATAGTATCTGCAAACTTGGCAACCAAAGCGTGAGAAGAACCACCGAAAATGATATCATCCACGTAAATTTGGACCAAGAGCGTGTCTTTGCCTTGCCGGAGGAGAAAGAGCGTCTTATCTACACATCCCATTTTAAAACCCTTAGCTAGCAGAAAAGTTTTCAATCTATCATACCAGGCTCTAGGGGCTTGTTTCAAACCATACAAAGCTTTGTGGAGTTTAAAGACATGGTTTGGAAACTTGGGATTTTCAAAACCGGGGGGTTGCTGGACATAGACCTCCTCCTCAATGTAGCCGTTTAAGAAGGCACTCTTGACATCCATTTGAAAAAGTTTGAAACCCATGGATGCAGCATAAGCCAAGAGTATCCTAATAGCCTCCAAACGAGCTACAGGAGCGAAGGTCTCCTCATAATCTATCCCCTCCTTCTGACTATAACCCTTCGCTACAAGCCGGGCCTTGTTTCTCACAATGTGGCCCTCCTCTCCTTGCTTGTTTTTGAATACCCATTTTGTCCCAATAGGTTTACAGTCAGGAGGTGGTGGCACTAGAACCCAAACCCGATTTCGCTCAAAGTTCTCTAGCTCCTCATGCATGGCATTGACCCAATCTGGATCCGTCAATGCGTGTCCAACATCTCGGGGCTCAAAGGACGCAACAAAAGCAGAATGAGCAAAGTGCGAGATGTGCTGTGACCTGGAGCGAGTAACTCGCTCGTTGATGTCGCCGATCATCTGCTGAGGAGGGTGCTGGCGCTGGATATGTCGTGGCGCCTCCCGGGAAGAAGTGACCTCCCCCTCAACAGCAGCTGGTTCCACCCCGGGTACAAAAGGTACCGCGCGAGGTGGAGGATCCCACGGCCCCCAGGAAGAAGAAGTGTCGGGGCCGTGAGTCGTCGTCGAGGCCGCTCCTTGCGGCACGGCAGGTGGAGGGGGTGCTGGATCATCTATACCTTCAGCACCCTCTTCCTCATCATCAAAAAGAGGCTCTCCAACCTCATGATCACCTGCACGCTCAAAACGAGAAGAGGGACAAACAAGAGTCTCGTCGAAGGTGACATCTGATGTCTCCATGACTCGGTTAGTGTCAAGGTTAAGTACACGATAAGCTCGAGTGTGAGTGCCATAACCCAAAAACACACCGTCAGAAGAGCGAGATTCAAATTTGTCCAAGTTGCCCTTTTTGAGTATAAAACAGTGGCAACCAAAAACTCGAAAATAACTCACCTTGGGTAGTTTGCCAAAACGCAACTCATAAGAAGTCTTTTTCAAGAAAGCTCTCAGAAAAATGCGATTGGAAATATAGCATGCAGTGTTCATAGCTTCGGCCCAATAGCGCCTAGGAGTCCTATGCTCATCAAGCATCGTCCTGGCCATCTCAACAAGGGTCCGATTCTTCCTCTCTACAACACCATTTTGGGGTGGAGTATAGGGGGAAGAGAACTGATGCTCCAAACCAAGGCGGCTACAAAACTTCTCAAAATCCGAATTTTTAAACTCGGAACCATTATCACTCCGAATAGCTCGCATTGAGTTCAAAGGGAACTCGTTCTGAAGACGCAAAATCAGATTGCGAGCAAATGAGAAAGTCTCGGTCTTCTCAGCTAAAAAGAAGACCCACGAATATCTCGAAAAGTCGTCAACAACAACCAAAACATACCACTTGCCACCAACCGAGCTCACCCGAGCCGGACCAACAAGGTCCATGTGTAAAAGCTCTCCGGGGTGCGAGGTCATGACTTTAGTCACTGGATGGTGGGGAGCGGCAACCATCTTCCCATGTCTGCAAGAATGGCAAACTAGATCCTTCTCCATCGAAAGCTTGGGCAATCCTCGGATTAAGCCAAGTGAGCTAAGTCTTGCAAGCAAGTCGAAGCTTAAATGACCGAGCCTCCTATGCCACTTCCAAAGATCGGAAGAAGAAGGACTAGCCAAAAGACAGCGAGAAGATCCAAACGACTCCGAAAAATTCGCACGAAAAACTTTCCCAAAGGGCGAAATCAGACATACAAGATCGCCCTGAGGATCTAAGATGCGACTAAGGTTCGGTTTAAAACGAATCTCATAGTCATCATCAAAAAGTTGCGAAACAGAAAGAAGGTTAAAATGCAGGTTAGAAACAAGAGCAACATCGCGCAACACAAAGTGCTCATTAACCCGCACCGTCCCACGAGACAATACCTTACCTTTACTATTGTCGCCGAAGGTTATGTACTCCTTTCCGGCGACCGGGCTAAGGCTGGAGAACCACTTGGCGTTTCCGGTCATGTGCCTCGAGCAACCAGAATCCACCAACCAAATGTCCTCCAACCGTCTCACCTACATCAATAAAAAGACATAGGGTGAGCATACGGTCCAACACTGGGGTTAGTGAAATAAGGGGAAAACCAGTGTTGGGCCGGCTGCTCAAAAGAAGGGTTAGTGAAAAAACCATTCCTAGCACGTCTACGAGGGAAGCGATCACCACGCTGAGGAAAACGTGGTCCGCTAGGGAAGAAGCGCTCACCGCGATACTCAAACTGCGGTGGGGGAAAGCGCTCAGCTAAGCCTCCGCCACGGGGTCCGTTGCCTGCAAAAGCAGGACCCCGTCGGGCACGCTCTCTACGAGGTCTACGCCTAGGAGCCTGGGGCTCAACTGCTCTAGCGTCTCTCCTCGGAGCTCTCTCCTGCCTAGGCCTAACAAACTGAGGTGCTGGACCTCTAGGCCTAGTCTCCCTCCTAGGGGCTCTCATCTCCTGCCTAGGCCTGGGACCTTGACGTCCGGACCTAGCAGCTCTCCCCTGGGCCTTCGGTACATGTCCACCATGAGCTGGATGGTACATGTCCGGGTTCTCCATCTCCCGAGCCCTGCGCGCCTCTCTCTTGCGCCGAAAGCAGAACTCGATCAAGTGACCATCTCTCCCACAAAAATCACACTGGTACCTCACCGCACGCAAAGGGGGTTGTTGGTGACCAGAGCTGTGGGTGTGGCTCACTTTGCCTTTGCCCTTCTGTGGCAACTCCTCACGAATGGGTGGCATAGCGTCAAGCTTGTTTCTGAGGTGGTTTGGCTTGGGTGCCCAAACTGGGTTCTTGGGAGGAGCTCTCGGGGGTTCCTCAACCACACCATCTTTGGTGATAGGCTTGGCTGGCTCTTTGAGTGGAAGCTTGGCAAGTTTGGGAGTAGTGGTGGAATTTGGCTTCTCACATGGTTTCAGACCACTAGACTCTCCAATCTTCCCAAAAGCTGAGAGATCAACACTCTGAGCAAAACCTACACCCGGGGCACCAACAGCTCGCTTGAATTGGGAGATCATCATCCCGAGCTGCGGCTCACTACTGGAGACCCATGACAAGATGGACCGAAGGTATGTGTTTTCTTCCTCGGTTTGCATCTTGCCATGCTTCACATTGGCAATCTCCATCTCCAGGCCCTCACACAAAGCACACCTCGAGACACAAGTGCTATCTGAGCTGGCCTTGACTAAAGACTCAATCTTGGCATTCTTCTCTGCCAACTCAGATTGCAAGACAGGACAAGTCTTGCACGCACCCAACAGCTGCGGCCTAGCACGGAGCTCATCCACCTCATCTACCAACGCAGCATACTTACCTCTCAGAGTGAGAAGGTCAGTCATGTGCGCGGTGCACGACTCGCACTCTGCCTCCTCCGACACTACCACGGTGGACCGAGCGAACTCAAGCTCCTTCACCGTGTCCTCCCACTTCTGCCTAAACTCCTTGCGCTCTCTAGCGGCACGCCTAAGCAACTTATCTTGGCTAAGGAGGGCAGCAGTCAACTTCTCAACCTCGGAAGAAAGCTCGTCGTAGGTGAGAGATACCTGGGAGGTGTCGTCGTCGTCGTCGTTCCGAGGGGTACGCTCCGGCTCGCCGTCCACCTCATCTCCGAGCGCCATGGTGCAGAAGCCGTCGTCGTCGGCGAAGAAGCAGAGGCCGTTCAGCTTGTCCTCGATCCTCTTCTTCTTCTCGGACTCGTCATCGCTCGAGCTGGCGGAGTCGTCATCCGAGCCGTCGACGTCGCTGAGCGTGGCGAAGAACGCGCGCTGCTCAGCTTGCTGCTTCTCCAAGTACTTCTTCTTGATGTACTCTTTGTCGAAGCCGCCCCGTTTCTTGTGCCTTGGGGGGACGTGCTTCTCCTTGTACTTGGAGTCGCGCTTGCGCCCATGTTCGCCCTTGCCCAAGTGCTTGTTCTTCTTGGGGCAGTTGGCGATGAAGTGGTCGGGGTCGCCGCACTCGTAGCATCCCGTGCGTCCTCCTCCACGACGGCGGTTCATGCGGTTGTTGTGGAACCGCGAGAACCGGTTGGCAAGCAAAGCCAACTCGTCGTCTCCCAAAGACTCCAACTGGTCCTCTGTCACAGAAAAGAGAGAAGAAAGCGCAAAACCAGCTGAGGGGTTAGAGGAAGAGCCGGAAACCAAAGCCATGGACGGGCGAGAAGGATTTTCAAAAGAAGCCCTCGCCATAGCATCGATCTCACTGGACTTGAGCTTACTGAAGAGCTCGTCGCAGGTGAGGGTCTCATAGTTCGGGGATTCGATGATCGCCTGAACTTTGGAGTCCCACACCGAACGGTCAAGAGTGTGTAAAAGCTTCAAAGCACGCTCATGATCGTCAAAAGGCAACTGCTCTCTGTTAGCCCGCATCCTGTTGACAATCACCTGAAAGCGAGCGAATAAACTTTCTATGCTCTCGCCAGGCTGATGTCGAAAGTTCTCATACTCTCGCTTGAACGACTCGTAGAGTCGGGTTTTGACTTGAGAGGTGCCCTCATGAAAACGCATGAGAGTGTCCCAGATCTCCCGAGCCGTAGTGAGGTGAGAAACACGATCAAACTCACCCATGCTCAGACAAGAGAAAAGAGCATTACGGGCTCGGCTATTGGCATCGTGCTCATTGATCTCCTGTTGAGTCACACGAGCAGCCAAGACCACGTAATCAGGGGAGTTGCAAATATCCCAGATAGAAGCGCCCAAACTTTGCAAATAGGCCGACATACGTATCTTCCAATACGCATAGTTCGTCCCATCGAAAAACGGCGGTTTGCCCACGCCGCGATCCATGTCGCCTTCGGTGGATCTGGAACCGGCTAAGGTGGAAGATCCTTAACCCGCTCCGATACCAATTGAAGGACCGAGAAGCTACCCGAAAGCGACCAGAGGGGGGGGGGGTGAATGGGAGCTTCAAAATTTCCTTTTGGAAACTAGATGCCACTGTCCCAAAATCAACCCCAAAAGCAAAACCTAGAGCTTGCTAATGTCCACGACCCTAGATGTAGGGTGGATGCTTCCTAGAAGCACAGCGGGACACTAGACAACCCTAGAAAGCCAACGCAAAAGACGGAAATCAAATCCGATCAAGAACGAACGAACCGCGGACGAAACGGCGCGAAACTGCAGTGACCGGACTCCGGCCTGCGTCCGGTCAGGGAGGACCGGACGCGTCCGGTCACTCAAAACGCGTTCTGGGAACTCTCTGAGTTCGACCGGACGCACTGAGCTCTAGCGTCCGGTCGTTCACCCAGCGTCCGGTCAGGTCAACACAAACGTGATGAACAGTGATAGAGGCGAGTCCGGTCACGCAAAACGCCGAGCGTCCGGTCGGTCTACAGTGAACCTCGCGACGAACTGTTCAACGACCGGACGCGTCCGGTCAAATCGTGACCAGCGTCCGGTCACCCCGAAACTGTACTGAAACTCCGGCGATTCAACCCGATCTCCTCCGAATCAAGTGCTCTAGGCTTGGGATTCGATCTGAGGAGTCACAAGGAGGTTAGTGAGCTATCTCTAAGAGATCATGGCTCGAACCTAACTCCAAATCGGTGAATCGAAGAATTTCGGGGGAAGGGACGAAAAGTGACCCGAAACGAAAAATCGATCGATCTCCTAGACCGTGAGGTTAGAGATGATTTCTTTCGGTGGAAAGAAGTGCCTCACGACCTAGAACAACTCAGTTCAAACGGAATCGCAAAAGATGAACCGAGCACAAAGATCAAGCGACGGGAAAACTCAAGGCACAAAGCAATCCGCGAAGAACATGATGAACATGAAATCAAAACGCGAATTGACACCAAGAGATGGGATCCAAGGTGAGGATACGGCCTCACTTCCTTGAATCAACAGTACACAGAGTGGAGTGTCTCTGCGGATCTCAACTAGCTAAAGCAGGGGATGGGAGAGTGGAAACCCTAGCAAAATGAAAGCGCTGACTGAGATTGAGATAGCTGAGTTTGAGATAGCTAAGATTGAGATGGGGAGGAGGGTGTCTCCCCTAGACTACTTATACTAACCTAGCCTAAGCCTATTTCCTACTCTACCCCTCACTACTGTATTTACAGAGCGGACCAGTCCTAACCCTAAGGCTATTCTAGTCCACCCGCTGGTGGTAGGTAGATCCGACGGCCACGCCCGCACGGTCTTCCGCGTCGCCTGCACGCAACCTTCAGATCGCCGCCACGTGCCGCCACCACTCTGCACCCCCGGTTTTGTGGCCCAAACCGGGAAACCAGCCTTTTCCATCAGCCCCCGGTTTTGAGGCCCAAACCGGGAAACCAGCCTCCAGCCCGAGTTTTGTGGCCCAAACTCGGAAACCCGCAGCGCCCGAGTTTTGAGGCCCAAACTCGGAAACCAGCCCACGTCCAGGTTTTGAGGCTCAACCTGGAAACCGTCGCGCCCAGGTTTTGAGGCTCAACCTGGAAACCCAGCACCCAGGTTTTGAGGCCCAAACCTGGAAACCGTCCACCGTTGGTTTTTCCCGGGCTCTACCAACAAACCGGCGTCGTAGAGGGGATGCACCGCCTGTGCACCCCTTCCACCGACATGATCGCACTTCTCCGCTTGTCGCTGTCGCAGGCTGCCAGCCACCACAGCTGATCCTCCGGCCTCCAGTCCATCAGTCCAAGTCCACATCCGCCCTTCACCGTCCGATACATCGGCATGGCACGTCCGCCGCACGGCACGCCCATCCTTCATCGCGCCCGGTCCGTCGGCACAGCACGTCGCAACTTGACCTTCACCCGCCATCGATCACTGTCTCCGTGCTCGACACCTGCACAACACAAGCCAAAGAACATGCGCATCATCTCCGTTGACAATCACTCATCACACAGAGACTCGGCATACACCCATGTATCCGCTTGTCAAAGTCCTTCCATGCTTCCCCATCAGCTGGATGGCTCATCAAATTGGCGACTGGCTTCCTCACTTTCTTGTGCCACTGTGTTTCCTCCGAAGTTCATTTTGAAGCATAAATTCTTTTCAACCTTGGCAAGAGTGGAAAATGCCTCAAAACCTTATGTGGAACCCGCTTCGTCCCTGTTTCGTCTTTCCATCTAGACTCCTTGCATACTGGGCACGCATTCTTTTCAGCATAATCCTTACGAAACAACACACAATTGTTCTTGCACACCTGGATGTTTTCGAATGCAAGGCCCAATTCTTTAAGATATTTCTTGGCTTCGTCATATGATTTTGGTAACCCACTCTGAGGGTATGCATCTGACATCAGCTTCATCATTGCGGTAAATGCTGTATTGGTGATTCGATAACGAGACTTCATATACAACATCCTCACCATAAAGGAAAATTTTGAATGGCTAGAACCCGAGCTAAGCGCCTTCTTCGCATCTTCAAGAACTCTTGCAAAACTTGGCTTTTCTCCATCAGCCTCTGCGGCTGCATACAGTTTGCCTATCATTTCTGGTACTCCATGATCATCATCGTAAACATCATCGTCCCCATCCACATGTATTCCAAAGTCATGATCATGTTCTTCGACCTCCTGATCTATACCCTCATCAATTACAACATCAGCAGGCTCCCCATGATGAATCCACCTAGTGTATGTAGCTGAAATTCCATAAATGTGTATATGGGTTTCTACTTCAGTCTGATGTAACAGCCTTTGATTATGACAATTGATGCATGGACAACGAATGTGTTCGTCTTCGGGGTATCTTTCACTAACAAATTTCATAAACTCTTCAACTCCCTTCACATATGCAGGTGTGAATTGTTTCCCATAAATCCAACTTCTATCCATCTGTTGTGACAATAAAAGAAACCTTGTATTAACTCCCTAACTGTGATTGCACTAAACACACATCGAACACATGCTATATCAACCAAAATTCAAACACAAATCAAACCTTTCCCGCGCCCGAAGCCCCTGCTTTCCCTACGCAACGAAGGTCGGCACTGTTCTTCAGTCCTCACGAAGTCTGATGCCCTCGATCCCAATGCCAGTTCTCCTGCGCCACCGCGTTGTCGATGGGGGGGTTTAGGTCGACGAACAGTTGCCCGATCATGGGTCTATGGCCTAGGACCTGTGATCCATTCAGTTAAGAGACTCACCATTCAATTATCATGTTGATACCTAACAAATAGAGTAACTTTCTTTTTTCGCAAGAAAGGTCATGTAGCCCAGTGGTAAGGCTATTTCTTGCCTGATGCCAGGGCGCAAGATCAAACCTCGACCAACGCAATTTTTTTGCCAAAAAAGGCTTTGATGAGATTAATAAAAAAGAGTAAATCCCTATCCTTCTCGCTTCTGGCCCGACAGATCCAACCCATCTGGCCCGTTTCCCCCTGGCTGGCCATGCCTATCCTATCGTTATTGGTCGTGCGCATTCAATACAGAGTACTCCGTAGATGCGTAGACGCAAGGGTTTTCTTCTCAATTTCGTCGTCGTCCCTTCGCTTCCCTCGATTTCTTGGGTGACCAAATCTACCGCTGATGTGGGGATTTAATCCCAATCTTTTCTTTCCTTCTGAACCTTACGCTGCGTTCAATCTTCGATCCCAAGCGCCATGGCAGTGAGGTGATACCCGCTGGCTCTCCCGGACGACATGTTGGTCGAGATCGTCGGGAGCATCACCGAGACGTCCACGCATCCGATGGAGGACATCTGCAGCCTACGAGCGACGTAAGTGCGTGACACCAGTACACCAACTATGCAACCTTCAACTCGGTGATGAACTACATTTGTGTTTCTTGCATTTGTGTTTCTTGCAGATGCCAGGACATGTGCAGGGCGTGCAAGGATGCCTCCGTCGGGAGGCGCTGGGCGCTGGAGCGGGAGGAATCCATTAGGTGGTTCCAGAACGACCGCTACCTCGCTCTTGTCGACAACCTGGCCGCCGCTAACAACCCGGAGGCCTGCTTCGTCCTCGGCGTCACGTTCGTTTTCGCGAAACGGTGCACGCTGCTTGGCACTCAGTGGCTCCAACGGGCGGTAGACGCCGGGCACAAGGCGGCGGCTTACGTTCTCGGCATCCATCACCATGGTTGCAAGGAGAAGGAAGAAGTCGAGCGCTACATTGGGCAGGTCGAGGACAAGGGCGGTGTCGTCGTCAGATGTAAGCAGGCCAGCCGCATGACCAACCGGGAGTGCGCCAGGTACCGCGCGCACGCCGTCAAGGTGGTCCATGATGTGACATGGAAAGTGGCCGGAACAGCCCCATTGGGGGCACTGCCGCCCGTACCACCGGCGGACGAGGATGGACAAGGTTGCGGTGGCAGCGGATGTGGCGTGCCGGAAGGCTGGGCTAATGACTATGCCTTATTTTGAAGCGAAGGCTGTAGGATTAGGCATGAGTACTCTGCGTTCTTTTCACGTGTCTCTTTACCTCTTCATTAGAAGAACAGGTTTGGCATGAGCTAATCCGCAGCCAATGGTTTGACTATAACCTATGAAGTGCTTTTGGAAGCTGGTGAAATCGAAATGTTCCTAAGTACTAAATGAATAATCTTTGCTTTGGTCTGTGTATGCGATGGATTTACAAGTGCTTGCATTATGGATTAGTAAGTACTTTGTTAGGCGATTACTTTGGTTTTCTTCAGGATTTTGTGTTGTTAGGCGATTGCCTGCGTGTCCTCCTGTTTTACAAATCAATCAGAGGATATAACATCAGTGACGGGTGCTTGCTCAATGGTTGTGTTTAGGAACCAGTTTTCAAGAGAACCAATAATACTCATGTCCGGGACTTGGTTTCATATCTGCTCACTAGGTACAGATGACAAATCTCAGTCTATGGCCCAGGACTTGTGATCTAAAGAGTTAAGAGAACCACCATTCAATTATCATGTTAATACCTTAGAAATAGAGTAACTTTGTTTTTTCACAAGAAAATAGTCGAGTAGCTCGGTGGTAAGGTTGTTACTTGCCTAACGGCAGGTCGCGAGATCAAAGCTCCACCAGCGCAATTTGTTTGTGTCACACCCTGAAATTTGCATTTCTGAAATTAGAATTAAAATGATTTATTTATGAATTTTTGTGCTCATAAAATATAGGGAAATATTTTTTTTCTCTAAATTAAAATTTATCCTAGGGTTGAGCAACATGTTTGTGCATTTCATGCTGGTGCATTTGAGCCTTTGTGATGTGTGGTTTTGGCTAAAATTCATTATAAAATCAAAATGATTTGGAAGCATTTTAAAAATGAATTTCATATAAAAGATTTTGAAAATAAAGACTTTTTGTTTTTCAAAAAGTTTGGAAAAGTTAAAGTTTCAAAACTTTTTGTTTCTCTCAAAGATTCAAATCAAAATTCAAAAGTTCAAAAGAGTTCAATTTTGTTTTGAAAATGATTTGAGAAAGGTTTAGAAATAAAAAGAAAAGGCAAAACTCCTCTCTCCCCTCTCCTGCTTGGCTTTCGGCCCGGCCTACTTCGGCCGCCCACCCCTTCTCCTTTCTCCTTCAACCAGCCGGCCTGCTTTCCGGCCCGCTCCTCTGCCCCCCCCCCCCAGTCCGCCCGCTCCTCGTTTTGGGCCGCAAGTGCCCCGGACCAATCAGCGCAGGTCGCACGCGCCTTCCTCCCTTAGCCGCTGACTCGTCGTCCCCACTTGCTAGCCGCTCCAGCGCCTGCCCTGTCCCGCTCGCTCTCGTTGACGCACCATCCCCACTAGTCAGCTCTCTCTCCCTTCTCGAACTCCAGCTCGGTTTCGACGCCGAGTTCGAGTCCCTCATGTCCACGCCTCCTCTTTGATGTGTCAAGCCCCGAGTCTCCCTTATAAAGATTGAAACCCTCCGCCGCCTTGACCTTTCCAGAAACCGAGCCATCTTGTGCCTCAGTTTGTCCTAATCACGAACTCCGCGAACCGCAAGATCCCGCCACCATTGCGCACTGCGCTCTGTTGTGTTCCAGCCGCCGCAAAGATTCGTCAAAGCTTCGGGTCGATCTCACGATGACGCTCGAGCTATCTCATTTCTTTTTCTCTCTCTATTTAGCACTAACCGAGCTCGTCGGCGTTTACAAAGCCATCCGCTGCCGCCATATCAAGCCATCCGCCGTCGTCGAGATCTTCTCATCGACCTCTTTGCATCTGGTGAGTTCCCCTTGAGCTTTTCTTTCTTTTGAACCCATAATTGAGGTCTCTACTGCCTTATAGCCCAGATCCGAGCCCCGCCGCCCAACTTCGGCGATGGCGCCACCGTGGGCGCTGTCTCCGCCTCCCTCTCCGGTGTACAACACCGCCCCTTCTCCCTCTGTTTAATCTGGATCACCCATCTCAGATTCGACGGTCTCTAGAGGCCGATACCCCTTCGGTGGCCATTTTCCCCAAAACCCCTTACATTTTTTTAGCATCACCCCGCGGTCCACTTCATACTATGCACTGAGTCTATGAAATCTTCGAAACAAGTCCCTGCGCTTTCTTCTTAATGAGGCGCAGTCCAGACAAAATTCAGATTTGTTTTTATATTTATTTAAAATTGCAAATTCGATTTGATTTATTTACAAAACTGCCACCAGATTTAAAATGCCATAACTTCTTTGTTTTAACTCCGATTTGATCCATTCAACTTGCGTTAGATTAGTTTCTAAAAGATCTTTCTAACCATATAACTTTCAATATTGTTTTTTGTAATTAAAATTTAAGTTAAATCTAATCTAGTAATTAGTGTTTTGTAACTTGTTAGGCTATATCTTTTTCGTTTCAACTCCGATTAGCGTGATCTCTGCGTCTGTGTGATCGTACTGAGACGCAGATTAGTTTTCAAAGCTCTTTATTTTGTTTTCTTATAATTGATGTACTGCTCTAATTATAGGCTTTGTTTTGCTTTGCATGATTGGTTTTGGATGTTTGCGTGGTGTTCTGTGATCGTATGTCCAGTCGGTGAGTTCTACGTTGGTGATCAAGAAGAGGTTCGTGATCCAGAGATCATGATCAAGAGTCAACCTTTGGAAGGCTACAAGTCAACAGAAGAAGGATCTTGAGTGTAAGGCAAGTATAGCATGGGACCATCCTTGTTACATATTCACCGTAATCTATTAATTCATATTGCATGTGTCTATCTTGATGCCTATATAGACTTATCCTAGATGTTTGATCTTATGCCTTGATAACCATGGGTATGCATTTGGTAGCTTGATGCTAGTGCTCAACTTAAACTATGATCATGTAAATCTGAATTAATGGTTTATGAGATATGTTAAAATATGACTTTTATAGCAACATGGTTTAGGAACTGCTATAAGGGATCACCCGGGACTTACAGTGCAACCATGAGGGTTATATGGCTCTGACCTTAGCTTAGTATAAGGACCTTTTCTAGCTTGTTAGTGGTTACCCGAAAGGGCGCATAAGGCGCTTGACGAGACGGGTATAGTGTGGCTTCTGTTCACGTGTGTATAGGCTGCGTGTTATTGTGCCACCTGGAAGGAGGGCTCTACATCCTCTTGCCTTAAGACCTAGCGGCCCTAACTTGTTAGACGAACCTTTGAAAGGCTTTGCAGTGTATCCTGCCTGCTCACCTTGGAAGTGTTATGGGAGTTATAAACCCAGGCATATGGATATCACGACTCATCGGGTAAAGTGTACAACCTCTGCAGAGTGTAAAACTGGTATATCAGCCGTGCTCACGGTTACGAGCGGCCTGGAATTCTTATGGTATAGATGTTGCTTTAATAATGATGGTGATACTACATTCATTCATTGGATACATGTTTACTTGATCATAAGTTTAATTTGGGATGGTTATACTTTGATGCTACTTAATGCTAAAATTATGCCAACTAAAAGCTTCCGCAGTTAAACCAGTGTCAATCTTTTTGAGCCTCATGAACCTCATGTTATATTTGTTAAGTACGAGATGTACTTATGCTTGCTTTAGTTTTCAATCCTTTGGAAAAATCCTGGATGGGTACCAGACTGCAAGAGTTGGAGAAGTTAGGCTTGTGATCAACCAGTCAGTTGTCCCTGTGAAGTTGGTGCCTTCAACTGAAGATCAGACTGTCTTCCCGTTGTCTGCTCTTTAAGGTTATGTTCTTTGTTATATATACGTGATATATGTGCATTGTCTTTCGATATTACCCTTTATTTGTAGCCGTATGTGAGATTTGACTTCCTGGGGCTCACATATGGTGTATACCTGGTTTTATTTTTAAAACCGGGTGTGACAGTTTGCCAAAAATTGTCCAGCCTACTGTGTGCACCTGTGGCCCAATATGAAAAAGGTCGACCGACGGCCCACGCATCCAATATGATGAAAGGGTCAACCGGGCCGTCTGGCCCAATCATCCAACGCCGTCAAGTGGTACATGCGGGGGCAAACTAGACACTTAACTATGACATTAGGAAAAATGATCTGTGACCAATTCGTTTCATCACTACGTGGGCCACACGAGGCAAATTATCTATGACCATATCGAAATATAATCTGTGACGAATATTTTCATCATAACAATATAGCACACTGACAATATGATCTATGACGATTTCCATTTGGTAATCGATGACGTTCCTCTCATTTTCGTCATTGAAAGTCAAGCCAAAACATCATCACCTGTACCTTGTGACGAAAACAAAAATTTTGTCACCGAAAGGTATCATTCGGTGACGAAACTAACCAACGTCACTAGCAAATCGTCACTGATGATCATATTTCTAGTAGTGACTCATGCAATGCACTTGGCTCTCCCAATCTCTCTCAATATGATGAACAATTAATCAAATGGAGTGAGAGATGGATGCCTAGGCTCACAATAGTGTTTAAGCAATCAAAAAATCCAAGAGGGTGAGCCCAAGCTGGCCAACAACTATATATAGATCCCTCACATGAGAGAGCCGATGACCCCCAACACACATTTTCTGTGAGGGCATCGGACGCACGCCCAGCGTTCGATGCCTAGATGGCTGCCACACGTCCCTTTTGATTCAACCTCAGCCGCCAGATCTCAATGACTAGATTCCATTGCACACCGTTAATGTTGCATCGGACGCTACAACAGATGCGCCGGTCCAGCGTTCGATGACATGTCAGAATCTCAACGACTAGTCACCCCATATCGGACGCTTGCATAGTGCCACAACGAATGCTACAGGACCAACATCCGATAGGTGTCCAGAGAGCATCCACAAAGCTCCTGGACACATCAGATGTGTTAGATGATACCACATCGGACGCTCCCCAGCGTCCAATGCTCCCCTGAGAACAACCCTAGGACACATCATAGGCATCAGACACTTGAACAATGTTTTCCCAGCATTTGTTGCAGTGTCTGATGCCACTATGACAGCACAACTCACCTAGGGTTTTCCATCGAATGCTACCCCAAGCGTCCGATGCACATCAGACCAGCGTCTGATGCTACTCAGCGAGCACGAAATCAATCTCCACTTCATCCCTTGTGCAAATGTGTTAACTCCGCCAAGTTTTCACTACTTGTGTACATGAGTTAGCATTTATCAAGCACTTTTCCCAGGGATGTTAGCATACACTAGATTCTAAATGCATATGCAAAGTATAGATCATCTAGTGGCACTTTGATAACTGCATTTCACACACGAGTTTCACTCCTCTTAATAGTACAACTATCAATCCTAAATGTGATCACACTATCTATAGTGTCTTCATCACAAAAACAAAATGGCCCTATGCATATACCTTTTCCTCTAGCCCATTTTGTTTTTATCCTTCTTCTTTTCCAAGCTTTGGAGCCTTTGATCACCATCATGTGGACATCACCATCCATCTAGCTCCCTCAGTTGGTGTTAGACCAACCTATCTCATATACACTTAAGCATAGGGTTAGTCCAATAGGTTTCATCAATTAACCAAAACCAAACTAGGGCTTTCAAAGCTTCAACCAGATCTCCCGAGCAGTCTCAAGCTCAGAGACACGCTCAAACTCATGAAGAGAGATGTTGGCCAAAAGCGTGTTACAAGCCTTGGCGTTCATGTTCTGCTAATCAATCTAGAACTGACCAACGCGAGCCGCAAGCACCTCGTAGTTCGTGTCCTCACATATCTTCTAGACGGAAGAATCAATGTTGTTGAGATAAACACGCATCTGAATCTTCCAATAGGGATAGTTCATTCCATCAAAGAATGGTGCCTTGCCTGATCCACACTCCATGTCGCCTTCGCGGATCTGGATCCAGTAAAGGTAGAGAGATCCTTAACCTGCTTCGATACCAATTGAAGGATAAAAAATGGTGACCAGAGGGGAGGTGAATGGGAGCCACAAATTTCTTTTTAGAAATGATAGCCTCTGTCCCAGAAAGTCACCCCAATAACAAAGCCAACTGATGCAATGTCCACGACCCTAAAGATAGGGTGGATGCTCCCAAGGAACACAGCGGGACACCACAAGCATCAAGGAACCCAACGCAAAAGCCAGAACGCAAATCAGAAACCAACCGAAGAAATTGTGGATGAAAACGCGCAGATAGAACACTGACTGGACTTCGAGTGTTTCCAGTCGGTAAGGATCGGACACGTCCAGTCACAGAAAACTGGTTCTTGGACCTCTCTGTTTGTGACCGGACTCTGCACTAAGGAGCATCCGGTCAGAACAGACCTAGCGTTCGGTCACAACAGCTTGGTTCACTGAGCGAGCTACGCGTCCGGTCAGAGGGACAGGATGCGTCTAGTCAACTCAGATGCTCTCTGAGTAGTGACCGGACTCACGGTTGGCATTTCTAAGCATCACTACTGAGAATAGAGAAGATTCAATCCTCAGTGGCTAGGTTGTCATCCCTAGGATGACACTAGAAATGCTTTGGTGGTAATAAATATGCAATGCTCTTCTTGATGTGAATATAGAAATAGGTATCCGAAAGCTCACAGATGTATCACACCATTGTAGCATTTCAACCAGGTATCGTTATTTATAATTTTACCCATGGGAAGGATAGCCCAGGAATTAGATACCACCTGCATGTATTCTCAAGAGGTTAACCATGTCTTTATCTATCTATCTCATGCAAGGGTGAGTCACATGATAAAGATATATATAATGAATGATAATGATAAATTATACATAAAATAATAAAGGTATCTCAAGAGTACTCCAGTCTATAGCACATCATGATTAGTACTCCAGGTATCACATGAGTTATGAAGATCTATGAGGATAAATCCTATGTTATTCTAACTATATATTCAAAGCATATTATGATTGGTACAATTATACTTGGCAATCATAGCAAGGCAAGGTTATATCTACGCATAGGGACATTACTAAGGAAAATCAAGAACAGAGCAATCATATCCTTGTAATCAGTGTCTATAGAAATAACTATATTCGGGGGGGTGGACTACGGAGGACTCAACAGGTTTGTCATACCCGCGATCTACCACACGTCCTGGAATATAGGGTGCAAACGTAGACAAACACGATGTAGGCACCACACCTACATAATGTCGACCACTCACCTAGGATATCAATGAGCGAGCGCTATACGAACATATGTTTGAATATAAAGCTAATCTAACTATGCCAAGCATATAATCATGATAGACTAAGAACAATATAATTAAGAATGTAAGCAAGTAGAGCAAAGTCATATCCAATATAATAGAATAGAGCAAAGTTATATTCATAATAAGGTGAAATAATGTATATAATGATGAACTAGAATAAAGTAGGAGAAAGATTACAAGAAATACCAAGTAACTCTCTGACGAATCTGGACACCAAGCAAGGGCTTGCCTCCTACTAGATGTATCCTATGTTGTTATGCTTCTGAACTATGGAGCTCTAGAGAGATGAACTCTTCTTCTCTTCAATATGAATGAATTATCTTCTCTATCATTGTCCTCCCTCTCAAACCCTGGGGTCTACCCCTCCTTATATAGCCTGGTGGGATGATTCGTAGTCGTAGGATCAAATCGACTTAATTGGACAGAGATTATTAATCCTCAAAGGCGGTTTAGTCCACGATCCAAGGCTTTTCTCCTGATTGGTCAGGGAGAGGGCGGGCGCCCTAGGTCCCTAGGGCGGGCGCCCTAGCTCAATGCCAAGTGGGGTCCCCCATTGGCTAGGTGCCTTCCCGACTCTTCTAGATCCTTCTTCTTTGCACGTAGTGTAGATATCTTGTTTCTCTCTATGTAATAATGACATGTGGGCCTTTCTTGGTCATTTCCTAATCACCCCCTGCAAAAATAGATATTCACCAAAACCTGTGGAATTTTGTTAGATAAAACCTTATTCTATTGTTGGTGATTGTTTTATGCCCTTCTTCCATTCTCTTGTTCCCCCTTCTTCCATTCTCTTGTTGATATAAAAATGACACTTATCTACCATCAACACTCACTCGGCCAGCGTTCGGTCGCTATCGAGCAGTGCATCCGATCAGGTCAGCGCAAATTGGAATACGTGACATTCAACGACCGGACTCACCAGTCAGCGTCCGGTCACCCTGAAACAACACTGTTCATTCACCGAATCGACCCGATCTCCCTCAAATCAGAAGCACTAAGGCTCAAACTTTGTGTGAAGGATCATAAGCAAGTTAGTGAGCTACTCCTATGAGATCATGGCTCGCACCTAACTACAAATCAGTGAATCGAAGAAAAATGGTGGAGAACAAACAAAACACGATCCGACACGAAATCTGCCCGATCTATGTGCTCGTGAGGAATTGGAGTAAATCCTTCGGTTGAAAGATGTCTCTCACGAAGATGCACAAGATGGTTCAAACGGATTTGCAAACCATCCCTCGAAACAAGAGAACTCGAGAAAGAGCAAGAGAGGGGTAACAAAGAACGCGAGGAACAAATACGTGATTGCAAAGATTTCAGCCAAAATCCCCAATGAGGAGACATACGAGAGAGATAGAGCCTAACAGATGAAGTCTGCTAGAAAAAAACAACTGAAGACATAAAGTGGGATGAGGGGTGTCATCCCTTATTTATAGCCTATTACATAATGTCGGGGGTCCACAAAAGGGGTACCCCCAATCAACGCAAACTAATAGGTTAAACTTAGAACACCAATTAATAAACCCAGCTAAGCTAACCTCCCAAGAAATCAACCCCTCGGAGCCTGCAACGCTAGCACACTACCAGGGAGCTTAGACCCGTCGAGACCTTACCGGCCACCTCCTGGTAGCCCACCCCTCGAACCCGCAACAGCTGTGCACCGCTCCTCGAGACCTCGCGCGGGGACCTCGAGCCCCTCCAGCACGATAGCCTATCCCTCGGGGCTCGTCTCGATCTAGGCCTCGAGCTGGAGCTCAACCTCCACTCAGCCGAGCCCTCATCGCACGGGCTTGAGCGAGTGTTCGAGGCCCCCCACGAGGAGGAAGCCTCCTGCTCCCTAACCCCATACCGCGCATTTAATGCGTCTACCTACTCCAGTCACGTCCTCTGCAGCCCGATGTGTATCACAGTAACCAGGGTAGAGTCAAGTCTCGTTTTCACCACAAGCATGGGCAAAAGGGCGCCAGTACGGCACTGTTAATCCATACCCTACACTGTTGCATGTCCAAGCCACGTCTCGAGGCCCGGATGCCCACTGCTCAATCAATTTTCACGGGACTTGCCCGTAACTGCGGGGACTCAAGCCCCCCGTAGGCGCCACCTCGAGGCCGGCTCCGCGCCCCTCGAGCCCTAACTGCTTTCATGCTATTAGAAGACAGGTACCCCAAGACCCGGAGGGACCCCGCCGCGTCCTGTACATGCCGGAATGGGCGCTGTACGGCCCCCACGCCGCCACGTCTCCGCGTCCACACCCAGGATGGAGGCCACGCTCCAAGGACGCCTCAACAGCAACGCCCACGTCGGCTCCAGTGGCCCCGACAAGACAGGATTCCTACCCTACGCCATATCGAGCGCTGTACATATCTATCCTGTGTAAACCCTGGCCTCCTCTTGTTCTATAAAAGGGGACGCCAGGGCCCTTCGCGCGAGGAGGACAAGACGCGGGTCCACGGTTACACAACTCCGAGAGACAACACACAAGCCCACATACGTACACACTCGAGTCCGGACTCCGGTCCACGCTCATTGAGCTTGTATTCGCCCCTGTACAAGCACTTAGGTGCAAGTAATACGAGAACCTCCTCCCCCGCTGGACGTAGGGCCTTCTTTGCCCGAACCAGGATAAATCCTTGTGTCATCTTGCATCACCATCCAGGAAGAGAGCACGCAATCATATTACTCGTTGGGGTCGTACCTCCGGGTTCGAAACACCGACAGTTGGTGCACCAGGTAGGGGCCTTCGCGTGTCAAGTCGGTTTCTCGCTGTTTCCTGGATGGCTGCTTCGACTCCTTTGTTCTCTGCCGGTGCCGTCATCTGGTTCGGGAGCCTCGAGTTCCTCGCCACCGACAACGGCGACGAGCTGACCTTGCTCTCCACGGAGGGCCCGAGTGGAGGGCGTGTCACGCCACCCCGCGCGAGGGGCGTGGCACGTCGCCCACACCACCACGCGTCGCCACCCCGTGAGCGGCGCCGTCGTCACCATCGTCGCCAGGCACAGGCGGTGCCGGCGGCGTACACCCACTTCCCCGTGGCCGGCGCGGAGTTCCCGAGGAGGAGCCTGCCCGGCACACGGCCGGAGACTTCCAGGGCGCGCCCGCGCCCACCCAGCGACTTCGCATTCATCATGCGCACGGACCAGGAGCCAGGCCAGAGGCCTCCGAGCCGTGCACCGTCGACGCCACCCAGCCTCCTCCCGCACGGGGTGTACCGCGCTCGACGCCGGCGGTTCCCGTTCGGCCTCGACAGCTCCGCGGCAGCCTACGCCCGCCAGCTCAACGAGCGCCGTCGGGACCGACCGCCGGCAGGCCAGGAGGAGCGCCCGGGCGTGCTACTGCAGGCCATGGTCAACCTGGAGATCGTCCACCCCGCGTGCGTCGACCGCGACTTCTCGCGAGCCATCGAGCCACCCCGGCGAGCCACCGTCGGAGAATGGTACCACGAGCTGCGGTCCCAGCATCGGCCAAGGCGGCACGCCGTCAACAGCTCCGACTCCGACGAATACGATTACCACACCCCGACCTCTGGGATCCCACCAGGGAGTGCTTCCAACTCGAGGGGGTCGTATGCGATACCGAGGACGAGGGCGACGACGGAAGGCCGGCGCTCGATCTAGAGGGCCCCAGCGACGTGGCCGCGGCAGGCGGATCACGTGTTCAGGGGAGGAACGAACCTCCAGCACCGGCTGCACCGCCCCAGCACGACGACGGCCGGGCGGCGCAACTCGCGCAGGTGCAGGAGGCAATCACCAAAGCCGAGGAAGAACGGCGACACCTGCTGCAGCTCCGGCAAACTCTGATGCAGGAACCACCCCAGCCCCGAGGAGCCGGAGCTCGAGGTCAGGCTCAAGAGGTCCACCGGCGGATCCTCGAGGACGGGGCACCAGCACGCCCCGAGGTATGCTTCCCGCGAGCCGGGCAGAACGTGGTGGCGGCGGCGATGATGCTCCGTGATCTACCCGCCGTCTCCAACCCCGACGCCAGGCGCATGCTCGGGGAAATGAAGAACCTCCTCGAGACAGCCGCTGTGCAGCAGGCCGAGAGCTCGGCGTCACGCCGGCGCGGAGCAGCCTCGGGGAAGCCGGCGGACACGCCCCACAACGAGCGTGAGACATCCGTCCACCAGCCGGACGCCTCTCGAGCTAGGCCAGTCCACGAACGGATCATCGACAACTGGCCACCTCGAGACCCCAATGACGCCCGCAATGACATCAACCGACGGCGCAAGGACAAGGGGGCCCAAGAGCGTGGCTATAGCGCCCATCGAGGGGGGCGCTACGACAGTGACGAGGACCGGCAAGTCCTCGAGCCCCCGGGCCCCAGAGTCTTCAGCCGGGCCATCCGCAGCTCAACCCTCCCCGACCGCTTCCGACCGCCGACCAACATCGTGAAGTATGACGGGGAGGTCGAGCCCAAGCTCTGGCTCTCGGATTTCCGCCTAGGCTGCCAACTGGGCGGAGCGAAGAACGACGACCGCGTGATCATACGCCAACTCCCACTTTATCTCTCGGACACCGCCCGCCGGTGGCTCGAGGGGCTCCCGCCGGATCGGATCGACGACTGGGCCGACCTAGTCAGGGTCTTTGACGAGAATTTCAAGGGGACTTGCGTGCGCCCAGGCAACCCCTGGGACCTACGGTATTGCAGGCAGGCGGCGGACGAGCCCCTCCGCGACTTTGCTCGGCGGTTCTCGAAGCAGCGCCTCGAGCTCCCCCACGTGCCTGATGAGGACGTCATCTCAGCGTTCCTCACGGGCACAACATGCCAAGAGCTAGTTCATGAGCTAGGACGCTACCGTCCCAGGACGGTCGAGGACCTGATGGATCGCGTCACCAGCTTTGCCTCAGGCGACGAGGCAGTGGGGGCCTTCTTTGGCCATTCCACGGACAAAGGTAAGGCGGTGACCGCGCCGGAGGGCTCGAACAAGGGCAACGATGCCAAGAACGACGACAATAACAGCAACAAAAAGAAGAAGAACAAACGCAAAGGTCAGAAGGCGAAGCACGACGCCAATGACGACGACGACGAAGAGGTGCTCGTAGGCGCCCTCGAGCCTAAGAAGCCCCGAGGCCCCCTTGACGGGGCTGTTTTCGACCAGATGCTCGAGGACCCCTGCACTTATCACAGGGGCCCCGTAAATCACAAGTTAAAGGACTGCCGACTGTTGAAAGGCTACTACTCCAAGCTCGGCGATAAGAAAGAAGACGCACCTAAGGGCAAGGATAACAATCGGCGCAGCGGTGGGGACACGGACGACAACTTCCCCCCGGTGCGCGACTGCTACATGATCTACGGGGGGCCGACCGTCAGGCTCTCAGCTCGAGAAAGAAAGAAGGAGCGCCGAGAGATCTTCGCACTCGGCCACGACGCCCCCCTGTATCTTGACTGGTCTGATGCGCCGATCATGTTCGACGGTGACGACCATCCGGACCGTGTCATAAACCCGGGGGCGTACCCCCTCGTCGTTGACCCCGTCATCGTCGACGTACGGTTCTCCAAGGTGTTGATGGATGGGGGCTCGAGCCTCAACATCATATACCTCGAGACCCTCGACCTCCTAGGGATTTCAGAGGGACAGCTCCGACCCAGCGTCGGGGGGTTCCACGGAGTCGTACCAGAGAAGAAGGCCCACCCCCTCGGGCGCATCGACCTGTCGGTTTGCTTTGGCACGCCGGCTAACTTCCGCCAGGAGACGCTCACCTTCGAGGTGGTTGGATTCCAAGGGACCTACCACGCCATCATCGGCCGGCCAGGCTACGCCAAGTTCATGGCGGTTCCCAACTACACGTACTTGAAGCTCAAAATGCCGGGGCCAAAAGGGGTCATCACCGTCGACACATCCTACGAGCACGCGTACCACTGCGACGTGGAGTGCGTCGAGCGTGGGGAGGCAAACGTCCAGCTCGACTCGCTCGAGGCCCTAGCCGCCCTGGCCACCGAGGAGGCCCCTGAAGAGAAGCGCCACGCTGGCACCTTCGAGCCGGCGAAGCACACAAAGCTGATACCCGTCGACCCAACCTCGACCGATGGCAAGACGCTGGCCGTCAGCGCCAGCCTCGAGCCTAAATAGGAAGCAGTGCTCGTCGACTTTCTCCGCGCGAACATCGACATGTTTGCGTGGGGCCCCTCGGACATGCCGGGCATACCGAGGGAAGTCGCCGAGCACGCCTTGGAAATCCAGGCTGGGTCCAGACCGGTGAAGCAACGCCTGCGCCGCTTCGACGAGGAGAAGCGCAGGATCATCGGCGAGGAGGTGCACAAGCTTTTGGCGACCGGGTTCATCAAGGAGGTATTTCACCCAGAGTGGCTAGCTAACCCTGTACTAGTTAGGAAAAAGAATGGAAAAATGCGGATGTGTGTAGACTACACTGGTCTGAATAAAGCATGTCCAAAAGTTCCATTTCCTTTACCTAGAATTGATCAGATTGTCGATTCCACTGCGGGGTGTGAAGTACTTTCGTTTCTCGATGCGTATTCCGGCTACCACCAGATTAGGATGAAAGAATCCGATGAGCTCGCTACCTCTTTTGTTACGCCTTTTGGTATGTATTGCTACGTTACAATGCCCTTCGGCCTTCGAAACGCCGGGGCAACGTACCAACGTTGCATGCAGCATATCTTTGGCGAACACATAGGCAAAACCGTCGAAGCCTACGTCGATGACATCGTGGTCAAAACCAAGAAAGTCGGGAACCTCATCAGCGATCTCGAGGCCACGTTCAAATGCCTCCGGGCCAAGAATGTGAAGCTCAACCCCGAGAAATGTGTCTTTGGTGTGCCTCGAGGCATGCTACTTGGCTACATTGTCTCACAACGGGGATCGAGGCCAACCCCGAAAAAATCTCAGCAGTCACGAGGATGGGCCCACTTCGAGACCTCAAGGGTGTACAGAAAGTGACAGGCTGCCTAGCCGCTCTCAGCAGATTCATCTCGAGGCTAGGGGAAAAAGCGCTACCCCTCTACCGCCTGCTGAAGAAGACGGAACGCTTCACGTGGACTGTCGAAGCCGAGGAGGCCTTAACCAAGTTGAAGGGGTTGCTGACTTCCGCGCCAATCCTCGTGCCACCGCGACCGACCAAGGGTGATGATCGCCCCGAGCCCCTCCTCCTCTATGTGGCCGCAACCACTCAGGTGGTCAGCGCGGTCATAGTCGTCGAGAGGCACGAGGAGGGTCATGCGTTGCCGATCCAACGATCGGTGTACTTCACCAGTGAGGTGCTCTCCGAGGCCAAGGTCCGGTACCCGCACATCTAGAAGCTGCTCTACGACATTATTATCACAAGGCGCAAGCTCCAGCACTACTTCCTCGCTCATCCCGTAACGGTGGTGTCGTCCTTCCCCCTCGGTGAGATCATCAACAATCGGGAGGCCACGGGGCGAATCGCCAAGTGGTCCACCGAGCTAATGGGGGAGGCCATCACCTACGCCCTGCGAAAAGCCATCAAGTCGCAAGCATTGGCAGACTTCGTTGCTGAGTGGACCAACACCCAGCTCCCGCCAGCACAAATTCAAGCCGAGCTCTGGACCATGTACTTCGACGGATCCCTCATGAAGACGGGGGCAGACGCAGGCCTGCTCTTCATCTCACCCCTCGGAGTCCACATGCGCTACCTGCTGTGCATACACTTCCCCGCCTCCAACAACATCGCTGAGTACGAGGCCCTCGTCAATGGGTTGCGCATAGCCCTCGAGCTTGGGGTCCGACGCCTCGACGTTCGAGGGGACTCGCAGCTCGTCGTCAACCAGGTCATGAAGGCCTCGAGCTGCATCGATCCTAGGATGGAAGCGTACTGCGGGGAGGTGCGCAAGCTAGAAGATAAGTTCCACGGCCTCGAGCTCAACCACATAGCTCGAAAATATAACGAGGCCGCAGACGAGCTGGCAAAGTTGGCGTCCACGTGCGGCACGGTTCCGCCAGACGTCTTCTCGAGGGACGTTTTTGAGCCATCCATCAAAATCGTCCCGGGGGCTGGCCCCTCGACGCCACCCCTCGAGCTAGACACGGGGGCTCGACCTTCAACGCCACCCCTTGGGAATGACCCCTCGACATCCGCTGAGGCGATGCAGATCGACGCACCCGCCTCTTCTTCATCATGACCCCTCGACTGGCGGATGCCCTTCCTCAACTACCTGACGCAAGGCGTGCTACCAGAAGACAAGACGGAGGCCCGACGCATCGCTCGAAGGGCCAAGACCTACGTCATCTACGGTGACGAGCGGGAGCTGTACCGACGAAGCCCGACCGGGATCCTTCAGCACTGCATCCCCCTCGAGGAAGGACGCAAGCTCCTCGACGACATGCACTCGGGGGCTTGCGGCCACCACGCAGCACCAAGGACCCTGGTTAGGAACGCCTTCCGTCAAGGCTTCTATTGACCGACCGCCATTGGAGACGCCAAGCGCTTGGTCCGAGCATGCCATGGGTGTCAATTCTACGCCAAGCAGACGCACCAACCCGCACATGCCCTGTAGATGATCCCAATTACTTGGCCATTCGCTGTTTGGGGGCTCGACCTCGTGGGTCCCCTCAAAAAGACAAGTGGAGGGCACTCACACGTGCTCGTGGCCATCGACAAGTTCACCAAGTGGATCGAGGCTAAGCCGATAAGCGACCCCACCTCCGAGAAGGCTGTCGAGTTCATCGCCAACATCATGTACCAGTTTGGGGTGCCTAACGTTATCATCACCGACAATGGCACCCAATTCACGGGCAAAAAGTTCACCAACTTCTGCGACGACAACAGCATTCGCGTGACCTGGGCCTCGGTCGCATACCCTCAATGCAACGGGCAGGTCGAGCGCGCCAACGGCATGATACTCCATGGGCTGAAGCCGAGGCTATTCAAGACCCTCAAAAACTTCGGAAAAGGGTGGGCTGCAGAGCTCCCCTCGGTGCTGTGGGGCCTCAGGACTACGCCGAGCCGAGCCACCGGGTTCACTCCGTTCTTCCTAACCTACGGCGCCGAGGCTGTCTTGCCTACGGACCTCGAATACGGCTCCCCTCGACTCCGAGCCTACAACGAGCAAACCAACGATGAAAGGCTTGCCAACGCCAAGGACCAGCTCGAGGAGGCCCGAGACGTGGCGCTCATCAACTCCGCGCGCTACTAGCAAACGCTTCGACGCTACCACCACAAGCACGTGCGCAAGAGGGACCTGGCGGTGGGGGACCTCGTGCTTCGACGGCTGCAAGACAATCGAGGGCGCCACAAGCTCACTCCTCCGTGGGAAGGCCCATACACTGTGGCTGAGGTGCTCAAGCTAGGAACATACAAGCTCTACGACGATCAAGGCAGAATCCTAGCGAACGCGTGGAACATCTCTCAGCTACGTCGTTTCTACCCTTAACGGCCTCGAGGCCTCATTCATTTTGTTGCTTTGTACAAACATGCCCAAAATGAATGAACAAACTCATGCATTGTCTTTCATTTTGCTTAGCAACTTAAGGTAGCCTCGACCCTGCCGTGCTCAGGGTCGAGCCTCCCTCGGGGGCTGACAGGGGGACCCCCCAGACTCTGGAAAAAACGCGTTTTCTTTTCAAAAATTCGACCCTCATCTCGACTCGTGCCTCGAGTGAACTAGCGACGTCTAAATCCTAAAATACCTCGAGCCTCCAAGGGTTGGGAGGCGTTGACGTAGACGGCCACCTACGCCCCCGGGCTACGGTACCCTACCTACGCCTCCCCTCGAGGGGCTCGCGACGTATCGAAGGAACACAGACTAAGTTAGCAGAAACTCGAGCTTGCAACAAAGAGAAGTGGTCAAACGCATTTGAAAAGAAAACAACTTCTTTAAACAAACAAGTCATATATACAAACGGGTCTCGACGGACCCTCATTCATGTCATAAAATTGTTACAGGGGCCTCGACGCCCAAATTTGGCACGCAGGCCCTAATCTTCGTCAGTGTGGTACTCCTCCCCGAGGTCCTCCACGGCGGGCTCAGCCTCGACACCCGAGCTAGAGGGAGGAGGGTCCTCGACGCCGCTGCTGGCGTCAGGAGGCAGCACGTCCTCCTCGAAGATCTTCGCGAGTGACGTCCCCGGCCTCTCCATCTTCTCCAAGATTTTGTCGACACGACGGTTGTTCCACTCCTCGTTCTTCCCCTCGATCTCGATGAAGCCATTGGCGACAACGTGGACCGGGAAGCGGAAGCCAGAGCGGACGACCGCGAGCGTCTGCTTGACGCCATGGTGGAGAGCTTGCCGGACACGGTCCCGCGCCGCTACGTCGAGGAAGCACAAGGCGTCGACCAAGGCGTCGCCTCGGGCCACCGCACCTTCTGCCGCAGCCACCGGAGGAGCACCCCACATGGAGCCGAGCCGGTCGAGGGAAGTGCGAGCCCGCTCCGCCACCATCGTCTCGTCTTGGAGTTGGTCCAAGAGAGCCTGGTTCGTCCTGCGGAGCTCCTCGACCGTCTTCTCGACCCCTGCGCAACGAACGAGGAAGAGTGAGACTGCGGCGTAACAAAAACTTCGAGGCCCAAACAAGGACAAGGTGTAAGCCTCACCATCGCAATGTTGCCCCAGTGCGGCGAGGTCGCTGGTAAGGCCCTCAGCGCGCTGCTCGAGCCTGCGCTTCTCGGCCAGCGTGAGGAGCTTCTCGGACTGAAGCTCCTTGACCAGCTTGCCCGCCTCGGCGAGGGCCAGATCCTTTTGGATCACCTCCTGCCGCACCGCCCCCTCGGCAGCTCGGGCGGTGGCGGCACCGCTCTCGGCGTCTTCGGCCTCCTTCTTTGCCGCCTCCGCTGCGGACCGAGCGGCGGCGGCATTGCGTTGAGCATCCTCAGCCTCTGCTCTCGCCGTCTCCGCTGCGGCTCGGGCGGTGGCGGCTTCGCCTTGGGCGTCAGCGACATCCTTCCTCGCTGCCTCCACTTCGGCCCGGGCAGAGGTGGCCTCGCTACGGGCGTCGGCGGCCTCGTTCCTCGACGCCTCGAGGGCAGCGGCGGCCTCCTCCTTGACTCGAGCGGCCTCGCCTAGAGCTGCCCGGACTTTCGCCTCTGCCTCGCTAAGCCGGCTCGCCATTTGGACGTTCCGGCCTAGCTCAGCGCGGAGATCTTGAAGCTCCGCCTCAGCCCTCGCGAGGGCGGCCAACACCTGTGCGGACCGGCCCGCCTCCTCGGAGCAGGACCGCTCCGCCTCCGCCATGAGCCCGGCCACCTCCCGGAAGATGGACCGCACCTCGCACGGGGCCCCCCGCTGGACCGGTTGCTCGACGGAGACCATGGCGAGGGACGGGCTCGGCGCGTCGGAAAACGGCCATATTGGTCGGTCAAGCTCGATGTCGGGCAGATCCTCCTCTGCCCCGAGCTGCCCCAGCTGCGGCCCGCCGCCCGACGGCACGGGCCTTGGCTCTTCCCTGGCCGGGTCCTCCGGCGTCTTGTCAGCGCTAGCAGACGCCTCGGGCACGTCCGCCATCGTCAAGCCCGCGGCGAGGAGCGGCCCCTGCTCTAGCTCGTCCAGGAGGTCCTCCACCGTCGGCTCCTTCTCCGCCAACGCCTCTCCCCTCTTTCCCTCCTCCGCAGCCCGGCTCGTGTCGGTCGGGGCCTCGAGGGGCGCGGTCTCCTCGGCCCCAGACACCGGCGGGGCTGTGCTCGCCCCAGGCACTTCCCCCGGAACAGCCGTCATGGTGGGGGGAAGGGTGGCGCTCCCAACTGGCGCCATCGCAGGAGGAGGAGGAGGGGGAGGAGGCAGCGCCTCAGCGGGCATGGCAGTGGCGGGCTCGATGCCATAAGCTGCGGCCCCTGCAATACGAGATAAAAGTGATATCAAAAGCGAGAAGGATGCCTCGACCCCTGTGGTCGATGGCCACGGCCTCACCAAGATTCGCGACGATCATCCGGCCTCCTCGAGCCATGGCAGCTCGAGCTTTCTCCAGCCAAGCGGCTTCTCTAGCGAAGGAAGGTGCCATACCTCGAGGTGCTTGTGCCTCGACTGGGCTCGAGGTTTTGGCCCGCTTGGACGCAGCAAGGTCCACCTCCTGGTAGGAGCGCTTCCCCCTGAGAAACCAGTGATGGCATGCATCGTCAAAAGTAAAGAGGTATAGCCTCACTACCGACGAGATCCAAGAAAATTACTCACCCAAAGCAGCGGCTGGGCTTCTTCCCGGAATCGCCGGACACACACGGGGGCTTCGAGCCCACCCCGCGGCTCGAGCCCTGCGCCTGGGCCGTCTCCACAGGGCTGGGATGGGGGGAGGGCTCCCGACGCCGCCCGTGGCTCGACCTCGAGGGAGAGCCCTCCTTCCGCCCCACATCGCGGGAGGGCGACCGCACCTCCCTCGTGCTGTCGTCGTGGCGCCCGCCCCGGCGCGGGCTCCGGGACTTGCTCCGACGCTCGCGCTGGCGGTCGCGCCCTCCCGCGTCCGCTTCTGTGTCCCAGCGGCGGTGCGGCGTTGGACTCCGGGGACGCTCACGCCCCTGGTCATGAGACGCCCGGGGGCTCCCTCCCCGACGCTCGTGATGGTGCGGGCTCGACGCCTCCTTCTGACGCCCGCTCCTCCGAGGACTCGACCCTGACCTCGATGGCTCGCGGCGATCGGACCCGGAGCCCCTCCCGATGTGGTCGCTGCCCCTCGAGGCTCGGCCCTTCTCGAGACCTCCCGCCTGGGCTGACGCGGGAGCGGTCTCCGTTGGTGCTGTGGCGGAGGCGCTCCGGGTTCGGGGCCTCCTCATGACCGGGGGCACGTCTGGCACGGAGCTCGACGGACCTCGGGCCCCCGGCGAGGCAGGGATCGGCGCCGCCTTCCGCGGCTGCGTCCCGCGCGACCCCTTCGTCGGGGGAACCTCCAGTATACCCTCCTGCACAGAGGAGTGGTCAGCCCAGACGTCGACGACCCCCGCGTGCCTCAAACGCGCATCCATCCCCTCGTCGTCACTCTCATCATCATCATCATCCTCTTCCTCCGAGCTCGAGGAGCTGAGCTTGGGGGACTCGTCTCCAGGCTGCCGGTTGCGACGAGCCTTCGCCAGCCTCTGCTCCCGGGCCGAGCGACGCAAGTTTTTGTTTTTCTCTTTCTTCTTTTTGGCATCCTTGTTCTCCTTGTCTTTCTGAGCAGAGAGGCGCCTCACCTGGGTATCCACGGCGTCCTCCCTCACCGAGGGCCTCGACGCACGGCAAGTGAACGTCCCCTGCAAAAAAGAAGAAGCGTGACGAGACGAACCACAAGAAGGATGTGCCGGGCTCAGAAAAAGAGAAAGGGGGAGGAGGCTCGGGACGGCTTAGCTCGAGGGAGGCTTACCAGGTCTAGACACCCCCTGTCGGGTGCCATGGCGATCAGGTTGGTGTCCTCGGGGATGAACGACCCTTGGATCGTGATCGACACCCGCGAGACGCCCTCGTTCCGAGGCAGCCTCCCCTCGGCCATCCTCGATCGATTTAGCGCCTCGAGCAGGGCCTTCGGTCCCATCTCGTGGATAAGGAGGGGGCGGTCCGCCAGCGGAAGAACCCTTCGCTGGTGGAACGCCCAGATGACTGCCTGAACGGTCAGGTTCTTCTCGTCCACCAGCGTCTTCATCATCTCCATCAGGGGAACCAAGTAGCGCTGCCTGTCCGCCGCGACCCCCCAGGTCCACTTCTCCGGGCGCTGAGTGAGGACCCTGCCGGTGTACTGCGGAAGGAGACCACCTTCATTCTGCAGGTAGAACCAGTGGTCGTCCCACCCGGCCTGGTTGGAGGAAAGCTTGTAACGGAGGTATTCACGGGAGACATTGGCCGACGAGGTCCCCGTCCTCGCAGTGACGGTGAGGGAACCCATGCGCACGAGCCGCCTCCCGCTGGGCTTCAGGGCCTTGATGAAGAGCTCGCCCCGGAAGAGATGGACGAACATCTCCCAGTGCGGCTCGATCCTCAGGTACCCCTCGCACACCGCGGCGAAGATGGCGGCGTGCGAAATCGAGTTAGGGGAGAAGTGTTGCAGCTCCACCTCGTAGTGATGGGTCAGCGCCCGCATGAAGCTGCTCGGCGGAACGCCGAGCCCCATGCGGTGGTAGCCTGTGAAGCTCACCACGTACCCCTCCGGCGGGTGCGGCTCCCGGTGATCCGCCGACGGGGTAACCCACCACACGGGTCCCTCCTCCGGGTTGGGACGGAGAAGCCCCTGGGCCACCAGCGACTCCATCTCGCGCTACGTCACCTTCGTCGGGCTCCAGTCTTCAGCTGGCAGTGCTTGTGTCTGGGCGGCCATGGCGGTGGCGCGGCGCGGACCCAAGCAGCGGACGGGCAGCCGGAAAATCCCCAATCGACTAGCTCGAGGGAGAGGGCGCGTGAAGGCTACGGCGGCGGTGAAGGCAAAGGCAAAGTAAAAGGTTTCCTTTTCCCTCTTTCGATATTTATAAGGGGAAATCCCAACGGGCGGGGTCTCCCACGACGTAAAAAGGTAACCGCATGCATTTAATGCACCCACCTAACCACGTCTCAAGCCGGATGCAGGGTACACGCGGCAGCTCTCCATTCGCTCCACTACCCGGGCCCGCCACGACCGTCGCTCCGGCTTCGCGTCCGCCGCCCTCCCCGATGGTTTCCGCCTAAAAAGGCGCGCCCAACGGGCAGAAGGATTCCCAGACGACGGAGGCTTCTTCACGAAGGTAAAAACGGGCCCCGGCCCTAAGCCTCGAAGCAGCGAAGGCTGGCCCTCGAAGAGGGTTCGACAGCCGGCTTCGAGCACCCGAGTCAGGGACACCAAGGGGCGCCACTCGCGGCATCACTCGAGGGCCAAGCCCTCGAGGCCCCTCACGTGTATCCAAGGCAGGGAGCATGACGTGCAGTGAGATCCCCTCGGAGGGAGGCATCGAGCCACCGGGCCCTATCGAATGGACCCGGCACTCCTGCAGACTGAGCACCCATGCTTTATGAGATCGCCTCCAGGCTACAGTCGACCCCTATCGAACGGGGCACGAGGTCTCACTTGGATTCCCCGTTACCAGCTCACCGGGAACCTCGATACTCGCCCGCTCGTGGTAGTACGAGGCATCCCACCTCGCATCCGATCGAAAGGACTCGCGGGATGACAAGCCAGGGCAACCGGCGTGCCGGACAGCTCGAAGAGCCGGCCGGCCGGTTCAGCCTGGCGCCCCTCGACGAAAGAGGGTCTAAAAAACTCGGGAGCTCGACACTCCCGAACCTAAAAAACGCAACTAACACTCACAGGAGAAAAAGCCCACGAGGGAGTCTTAACCACTCCCCCGTGGCCTCGGGGGCAACACCCGCGGGTGTCGCACGCACGACACCCACGGAATCAAAACGACCAAACCCTCGAGACCAGTTAGCTAACCCTCAAGATCCCAGTCGGGAGCCCCTGCTCGAGTGCGAGCACTCAAACAAGGGCTCGGAGGCTACTGTCGGGGTCCACAAAAGGGGTACCCCCAATCAACGCAAACTAATAGGTTAAACTTAGAACACCAATTAATAAACCCAGCTAAGCTAACCTCCCAAGAAATCAACCCCTCGGAGCCTGCAACGCTAGCACACTACCAGGGAGCTTAGACCCGTCGAGACCTTACCGGCCACCTCCTGGTAGCCCACCCCTCGAACCCGCAACAGCTGTGCACCGCTCCTCGAGACCTCGTGCGGGGACCTCGAGCCCCTCCAGCACGATAGCCTATCCCTCGGGGCTCGTCTCGATCTAGGCCTCGAGGTGGAGCTCAACCTCCACTCACCCGAGCCCTCATCGCACGGGCTTGAGCGAGTGTTTGAGGCCCTCCACGAGGAGGAAGCCTCCTGCTCCCTAACCCCATACCGCGCATTTAATGCGTCTACCTACTCCAGTCACGTCCTCTGCAGCCCGACGTGTATCACAGTAACCAGGGTAGAGTCAAGTCTCGTTTTCACCACAAAGCATGGGCAAAAGGGTGCCAGTACGGCACTGTTAATCCATACCCTACACTGTTGCACGTCCAAGCCACGTCTCGAGGCCCGGATGCCCACTGCTCAATCAATTTTCACGGGACTTGCCCATAACTGCGGGGACTCAAGCCCCCCGTAGGCGCCACCTCGAGGCCGGCTCCGCGCCCCTCGAGCCCTAACTGCTTTCATGCTATTGGAAGACAGGTACCCCAAGACCCAGAGGGACCCCGCCGCGTCCTGTACATGCCGAAATGGGCGTTGTACGGCCCCCACGCTGCCACGTCTCCGCGTCCACACCCAGGATGGAGGCCACGCTCCAAGGACGCCTCAACAGCAATGCCCACGTCGGCTCCAGTGGCCCCGACAAAACAGGATTCCTACCCTACGCCATATCGAGCGCTGTACATATCTATCCTGTGTAAACCCTGGCCTCCTCTTGTTCTATAAAAGGGGACGCCAGGGCCCTTCGCGCAAGGAGGACGAGACGCGGGTCCACGGTTACACAACTCTGAGAGACAACACACAAGCCCACATACGTACACACTCGAGTCCGGACTCCGGTCCACGCTCATTGAGCTTGTATTCGCCCCTGTACAAGCACTTAGGTGCAAGTAATACAAGAACCTCCTCCCCCGCTGGACGTAGGGCCTTCTTTGCCCGAACCAGGATAAATCCTTGTGTCATCTTGCATCACCATCCAGGAAGAGAGCACGCGATCATATTACTCGTTGGTGTCGTACCCCCGGGTTCGAAAAACCGACACATAATACCCCTTCTACCCCTAGATACATAGAGCAAACTAGCTAGCCCTAGGGGCATTCTTGTCCAACTCTGTTAGGATCTCCATAAACAGTCATGCGCCTTCCTCATCGGTTGCTTCGCTGCAACGCAAGCTCCCATATGCCACCACATGTCGTCTCGACGATCATCATGCCTTCTCATCGCTAGCTTCACCTCAATGCAAGCCTTGCGGTGCCGCCACGCGTCATCCCGTTCTGCATAGGAACCTTCATTGGGTTTTGAGGCCCAATCCAACAAACCCTCCACCCTGAGTTTAGAGGCCCAAACTCAGAAAACGGCTGCCCCAATTTGAGGCCCAAACCTGGAATCCGCCGTTGATGATTTTTCCAGGCTCAACCACCAAACCCGCACCGAAGATGGAGCGTGGGTCTCACGCCCTGTTGCCGACACCGATGTCGATGCGTGCCTAGCCTCCGCCGAGCATGATGTCTTTGCCTTCCTTCCTTACTCGACCGACAACACTTGCTCCATGCAAGCTTGTGTCTGGCCTCTACCAGGTGCCACGACGCCATCGTCTTCCATCTCGACTTGGCCAATACAGTCGCACATCCCATGTACTTTTGCTTGTTGCTGCCAAATGCTAGCTACGGCAACTGGTCCTTAGGCCCTCTGGTCCATCAGTCCAAGCCTCACGTCTGTCCTTCGCCACTCCCAGTCCATCGGCATGGCACGTCTCTACTTGACGTTCACCTCACCATCGACCATTGCCTTCGAGCTCCACATCTGCACAACAACACAACCAAGAGACATGTTGCCTACTCACGCCTACCCGTGAGACTGTTGATCAATCACTCATCACAAAAGGTCGCACCACAAGCACACATATCAACCTTGTGTTCGCAATGAATTTACCAAATCTTTTAACAAAGAGAGCCATTTCTTCATCATCAATCTCTCCTCCACTTGTGCTAGCTTCATCATCACTTTCTTCTTTCTTAGCTTTGCTTTTGCTCTTGCTCTTGGAGGAGGATGACTTGAATGCTACAGTCTTCTTCTTCTCCTCTTCTTGGGCTCCCCCATCCCTTTCCACGCGGTATGTGTCTAGTGTGACCACATCACCTAGTACTTGGCTTGGGATGACTGTATCCAATCCTTCTCTCACAAGAATTGCCACCAAGGTGTCAAATCTCAGTGGTAAGCATCTTAAGTGTTTTGTGAGAAAAGTCCTTGTCTTCCACATTCTCACCCAAGCTCTTCAAGTCATTGATAATAACTTGCAACGGGTGAAACATCTCTGGTATTCTCTCATCTTCTTGCATCTTGAAGGTAGTTAGCTTGTCTTTGAGCGGGGATGTACAATTGTTGCACTCTTGATGGCCTTGGTGTCCTCATATGTTTCCTCAAGCTTTTCCCAAATCTCACTTGCTCTTTCTAGATTCTTGACTTGCTCAAACACTTTGGTGTCAAAGGCTTCATAGAATAAGTTGATTGCCACATCATTCCATTGGAGCTTCTCTTTCTCAATTGGAGTAGGATTGGTGATATCAATCACCACAAAATCATGCTCAATCACATCCCATATCTTGCGATTCATTCCTCTTGTGAACATGCACATCTTCCTGGCCTTGGTGTCCTCATATGTTTCCTCAAGCTTTTCCCGAATCTCACTTGCTCTTTCTAGATTCTTGACTTGCTCAAACACTTTGGTGTCAAAGGCTTCATAGAATAAGTTGATTGCCACATCATTCCATTGGAGCTTCTCTTTCTCAATTGGAGTAGGATTGGTGATATCAATCACCACAAAATCATGCTCAATCACATCCCATATCTTGCGATTCATTCCTCTTGTGAACATGCACATCTTCCTTTTCCAACAATTATAGTTGGTGCCATCAAAATGTGGTGCTTCCTCATATAGTTGATTTGAGCCATCTTTACACAGGAGGTTGTTAAGCTTCAAACAAACGGTGACCACGACCCCGATACCACTTGAAAGGTCCGAATTGGCTAGATGGGGTGAATAGCCTAATTAAAAATCTACAAAATCACTTAGGCAAAGTAATTAGCAACACAAATGCGATACTTTTTTGCACTAGCCTAAAGGGTGTGTTGCAAGCCACCTATCCAACAATTCTACCTAATAATTCTATGCCACTCAAAAAAGTAGAGCTTCGCAAATTAAACAAGAGATAGGAAGTAGCTCTAACAATAATTTTATAGAACGACTAAGAAGATGGAAGACAATCTAATTACACAAAGGAATAGTGCAAGACAAATAGAGCAATAATGTAACAACCCAAAAATTTAGACTTTTTAAAATTTTTCCATGATTGTGTGGAGCATGTAGTTGCTAGTTGAACCAGGAACAGTTTATAAATAAATTGTTGCATTCATATAGTATTGCCTGTAGGAGTTTGACGAAGATTCTTTTTACTACTTAAGTCTTATGTTGGAGAGCACTGATCCACAGCAATATTTTAAACCCTCCGTCGAATATTCTCCTTCGTCTCTCACGACATCTTTCAACTCCTTTCCGAAGTCCTTTGGACTCCACCCAACTTCTTATCTAATTCCTCTCGACCCCTTTGTTCCAACTCCGAACCCTCCAAGTCATAATGTTTCTTAGAAAAGAGAAATCCTTTTCTGCTTTTTCATCAAACCATATTCGAATTCCTTTCGAGTTTCTCCACAAACTCTCTTTGAATCCCTCTCATTGATCCCTAGCAAAATGGTAAAAGCTTCTTCACCCACATTGGGCCCGAAGCCTCAGCTGGCCCAACTCCTATCCCTCCTTCTCCCTAAGCTGCATGGGTCCAGGCCCTCTCCACCTGGCCCGCGCACCCCACCTTTTCCCAGTAGGCCGAAGCCTGTCAACCAGGCTCAACTGCCGCTCAAGCCAACCCCTGGCCCAACCGGCTCTCTCACCCACCCCTCTATCACGGCCCACCTAGCACCGTAACGCGCGTGGCCCAGAAAACCCATCAGGGGTGCACCCCTGCTGCAACCCTAGGGAGCGCACGCTCCCTGGGAACCGCAAGCCGCCGCCGCCACCAGGGCTTCGCCCCAGCGCGCGCGGATACCGCTCCGCCACCCGCGACGCAAGGCGCACTCGCGCCCACCTGCCCCTGCCACGCGAAACGCGCGTGCCCGTGCCCACCTGCTCCGCCTCCCGATGCACGACGCATGCCCCTCCTTTGCACGGAAGCCAAGGATGGCCGTCCACAGAAGTCCGCGCCCTACTCGAACCCTAGTTCGCTCGGTATAAGAAGTCGCGGCCGCCTCTCCTTCTTCTTCTTCCCCACGCCGCAGCCGCCGCTCCTCTCCTTCTTCCCCTAGCCGCTGCCGCCACTCCCACCTCCCTCGCTGCTCACTCGACCGCCGCAGCCACGCCCGCACTGGCCGGCCACAGCAGCGCCGGTGCCGGTGCCGGTCTCGCCTCGGTCTGCTCCGCCGTGTCGAGTCGACGGGAATGCCGAACAACGCCGGCCGGCCTTGCTTGACGCCAAGCCCCTCCTCAACACCGAGGCCACGATGACGCGCCCGCCCCGACCGCAGTCATGCAGCGCCACGCGGAGCCCGCAACCGCACTGGCCGTGGCCACGCCACGCCGTGACGTCGCCCACGACCCGCTCCACCTCCTCGCTCTTCCTCGTCGAGACCTTGCCGGAGCAGCACCGCCTCGTCAAGCTCCCTCGACCTGACGCCGGCAACGCGGCCGCCCGTGCCATGCCATCGTCCGAACTCCCGCGGCCGGCAACACCACCTGCTCCACTGCAACCTCGTCATCGCCACGTCCCCGGAACGCTCTGCCTCCGCGACATCGCCGTGTTCGCGGACGCGATCCTGGCCGTCCAGCACCTGCGGCCACCGTCAGGGAACCTCAACCCTTCAGCGCGAACCACCGAGCATCCATGAGGACCACGACCTCGCCTCTGCTCCGCCCGACTCCGACCCTCCACTTCCCCCGCTGCAACTTCTCCATGAAATGGTGAGCTCTATGGCCGCACCTGGCGTGTTCCCTTTTCCTGCAGAACTGTGAACCATCAACTGAAACGGCCTTCGTGTCGTTGTCCTCACTGACACAGGGAAGGGTACCACCTCGCCACGCCAAACCCCTTCGCCTCGCCTGACGTCTTCCCTATCGAGTCGTTGTCGGTCGAGGTGGCGTTGTTGTTCGGTCGACGGCGCCTTGCTGCTGTTGGCTGTGTGCGCTCTGCTGTTCAACTACGTGCACCCTGTTCGGTCGACGGCGCTACTTCGTTGAAGATCTTTTTATATCCTGCACATGATTAATCCTTGTAATACCGACTATGTTATTCATCTTTGCCTGTCCGTGCCATCGTGCCGGCTACTTCTACATGTCCTCGCTATCGACAAACTCGTTATCTCGTATCGATCTGTTTATCTCTTTGATCAAACCTCTTCCCTCTAGGTGCACCACGTGCAAAAGACGAAGGACGAGCTACGGGATGACCACCGTGACGCAAAGACCTAGATGCCAAGCAACGACATCCATGAATACACGATGAACCATGGTTAGCTAAACGTTCCTCTCTTCCAACCTCTGACCCTGCTTGTCGAACTAAACGCGTAGACCGAGGTCATTTCCCAACCTTGAACACTCATGCACACACACGACCGCCCCAAGCCAAATCGAACATCTGGTGTTCCAAGAACACCGGCTGTGTTATTGACTGCCCCCGGAAGTACGCTCACGACGAAACCATGACCACGACGTGTTTAGACCAAATGGAACGAACCCTAGTCGACATGCTGGACGACAAGGTATTTCCTTCTCATCCTTGACCGTAGGATGCCCCCTGATGGAAACTATAGCTTATGACAAAGGAGACCCCGTGAACCCTGTATACCGCTACCATGACCCTTTGGGACCCTCGTTATCTTTGTCGATCTACCAAGCCCCCTGGAAAGTCTCTTATTTATCTATCTGTACTCATGCACCTCGTTTCTTACGACCACATGTATATGCACTTGTGATACAGGATCCATCCAATCTCATGCTATGGGAATGTGCTACTCCACTTATTTGGTTCGATGTGTCTTTGTGTCGCTATTATGGTTCTTACCGTGTATTGATGGATGTTCGTAGGTTTGTCTTGTGTGTGCCGAGCCTTTAAAGCTGGCTGAGGGATCATACCTCGTTTCGGACATTACGATCGCGAGACACCGTCTCGCCATGGACGTGATGCCGAATGTATATGGACCCTTGTTAGTGTATGAAGGACCGACAATGCTTAAAGCAAGGCGACCAGAGGGGGGTGAATGGGAGCCTAAAATTTCTTCTCAGAAATCACAGCCTCTATCCCAACAAAAACAACCCCAAAAAGCTTCGGACTCAAACGTGATGCCCCACGACCCTAGAAAGAGGGTGGATGATCCTAGGATCACAGCGAGGCACCACACAAGAGAGCAAACCACACAGCAGGTTCGCGGACTGTCCGGAGACCTGATCCCCGGACTGTCCGCGGCAGGGGCGGACTGTCCGCAAAACCCTGGCGGACTGTCTGCCGGCTAATCGGCAAAAACAGCAAAGCTGCTGATCCCTCCCTGTGCAACTCGCGGACTGTCCGCGCCTTATACGGCGGACTCTCCGCCGGTCAAATGACCACGACCAGTGCGCGCTGCGCGTGTTCTGGACTGGTCGAGCCCGATGGCCGGACAGTCCGCCACCAAGGGGCGGACAGTCCGCCACTGTCCAGAAACCACAAAATCCTCACGGGACAAAACCAAAATCGATTGGATCTTCACCAAATCGAACGGGGGCTGCAACCAAACTTCTCCCAAGTGTTCTTCTACGTGTTGGGAAGCTAATCCTTGGATATCATCGCTTCAATCCAACTAAACCATGAGAAATCCGAAGAACACTAGAAAAGGGGAAGAACGAAGACAAAAACGATTTCGACCCGATCTACTTGTTCATGAGGGTAGGGATGAATTCCTTCGGTGGAAATGTTCTCCTCACTTCAAAGAACAAGTTGATTCAACGGAATCGCAAAAGACGCACGTAGAGGGAGATCGAGTGAGGGAAAATCGTGGAGAAGAAAGAAGAACACGAAGAACAAATTCAAAACCCGAATTCAACCACGAATTTGATCCTTGGATTCAGAGGAATGGATGATTGATTAAGCACTCGGTGTCGGGCTACAAGCCAATCCTAGCAACACAAAGCTTGGATGGCAAAAAGCTCAAGAACAAGAGCCAACTCTCCCTAACCCTAGCCTTCTCTCACGGGAACAAAATGAGAGAGACACCGTCCAAGAGTTCCCCCAGGATACCGCTGCCCTAGCAAGCCCCCTCATATATATAGGCGCACGTCTGACGACCGAAACGCCCTTACATTTAAGCACTCAACCCAATACCCCCCAGGGGTTAAAACCGTTCCAGTCCTGACGATCTTCCATCCGACGGCCACGCCCGCACATCCGGTAGCTTCGCTTCGACGCGACCTCCCATGATACCGCCACGTATTGCCGTCACGTCGACCACCGTGCCTTCCTCGTGGATAGCTTCGCCGCCGTGCCAGCCTCTCCACGCCGCCACGCATCGGACCGTCTTTTGGTCCTTCCCCCAGTTTTTTGAGGCCCAAACCAGGGAAACCTGCCAGCCCAGGTTTTGAGGCCCAAACCTGGAAAACCGTCCACCCTGAGTTTTGAGGCCCAAACTCGGAAACCCGCAAGCCCAGGTTTTTGAGGCCAAACCTGGAAACCGTCCATCCTGAGTTTTGAGGCCCAAACTCGGAAACCGGCCACCCCAGGTTTGAGGTCCAACACCTTAGAAACCCGTCGATGGTAGCTTTTTGAGGCTCAGCTACCGAACCCGCGCCGTAGACGGGATGTGGTTCGCACCCGACCACCGGCACCGATGCCAATGCATGTCCAGCCTCCACGCCGGGCACAACGCCTTTGCCATCCTTCTTGACTCGGCCGACGGCACTTGCGCCGCACGCAAGCCCGTGTCCGACCTCCCGCCAAGTGCCACGACGCCATCGTCTTCCTCCCGACTCGGCCGATGCATCGCACATCCCCATGTGCTCTCGCTCGCCGATGCCACGTGCCACCTACCACAGCTGGTCCTCTGGCCCTCTGGTCCGTCAGTCCAAGCCTCACGTCCGCCCTTCACCGCTCTGGGTACATCGGCATGGCACGTCCGCCGCACGGCACGCCCATCCTTCACCGCTCCCGGTCCATCGGCACGACACGTCTCTACTTGACCTTCACCTCGCCATTGACCACTGTATCCGAGCTCCACACCTGCACATCAACACAGCCAAGAGACACATGTCGCACACGCACACCAACACAGAAACACCACAACTCAACGCCACCGGTTAGTCATAAACATAAGCGCATAGCGATATATAGACTTAACCGGGAAAAGCCTCAAACCTTCCTCATCAAAGTCAATCATTCATCATATATGTTCTCAATCTCCCCTTGATGAATGCATTGACTAACAATAAAACCAAAAAGGAAGGGTTTGAAGGCAAGCCTCACTCAAGTGCCCAAAAGCCAAGCAAAAGCAAACACAAGGCCACTTGAGATGAGGAAGGATCATGAAAACTCCAAATAAAAGCTCTCGGTCCCGAAAGAAATGGGAAAAGTGGGCAAAGCCTCCACACAACCGAAGAGTCATGACAATAAGAGTTTCATGAATCCTAAAAGGCACTTGCATCTTATATTGTGCCACTCCTTCCAATACCTTGTCTTCTACTATGATGTGTGCGTTGGAAAGAATGAACCTTTGACTTATACACTTGTACTCTTGCTATTCCTTTTGTTAGCAAAGCTATGGTCTATGTGTATCTCAGGACCCCGCACGTCGACTCGATCGACCACCTAAACACATTTCTCTAGAGATGTGCCTGAGAACATGGCATAGATGTGCTGAGCTAACCCCGCTCTTCCAGGCATAATTGAGAACCTGAGTCTCGGTTCCTGACGTACTGTGTCGTGTGGATCGAGAGGATTGTAGATCTCCAATCCTTTTGCGCTACCGCTTTTGCCATAGCTGGCAAGCCAAGGTACCTTGGAGTCAAGTCACAGTGGTGTTAATCGTTCTTATAATCAGCTGACCTTTGGGATAAGGCAGCAAGAGCCGAACCCCGTCGTTCGTTATTCGTTAGGCCCGTCCTCTGATTTTTTCCCTTTAAAATGATGACCAAATCGAAGGATGTGAGCCATGGTGTTTGCTAAGGGTAGGCCATGGTTTGAACCCTATGCCATAAAGCAGTATTGGCTTGGCCAAGACTTAAACTTGCAACCACCACCTTGTTCCTAGCTCGAGGAAATCGGACAACCGCGAGAGAGCTAAACCTTATGTATTTTAGTGTTTCGTTGGTGTTAATGGATTCCTGCGTCATGTTGTCTTTTCAATTATGTGAGTGTTCTTTGCCTTGTGTGTCTTTTCGTGGAGTAGCATACGATTGGACTGAGAGAGCATGGACGGCAACAAGGACTGCGAGATGGAGTCAACTCAGGAGGAGACGACCTCGCTAATGGAACACCAACGAGGACTAATTAACCACGACTATGACTACTTCGCAGGTGTCATGGCAGCCCTCTTTTTAGAGAATCCTATTAGACATTGCAAATATGTAGACTTGCTAGTGCTATATATTTATTCCCTTGCTAGTATATGATGCATGATACTACCTAAGCCATTATTACCTGATTGCAACCCACTCTACCACAACACCCTGCTTGCGCAATTGCATGTTTCACCATTATATTATTAACTCCACTTCGTATCATATATGAGATGTGATGCGGATGGTGAACCCTTGGGAATGGTTTGTTGGGTGATGCCAAACTTGGTGATGTGTGAGCGTGTTGCATGTGTGACTTGGGTGTGTGAGGGTGAGGGTTGAGTCGACCGAGCCGGAATATACGACGAGCCTGGTGCGAGTCTTGTCGTGGGGCAGATCTGGATGCCCTTGTGGTTGTGAAACCTGTGGGGGTTAAGTGGTGATTTGAGGTGGATCCGGGTGTGAGCCACTGGTGGAGCCGGGTCAGGAGCGTGCTGTGGTGGCACGGATAATGAAAACCTTTGAGAAGACATTGCGGCTTAGTCACCCTAGGTGGAGCGGAAATCCTGACCACAGGGAATACCCTACATGCCACTCGCTCTTATGGAAGGGGACGGTCGGACTACCTGGTAGAGCAATGCCACTACTGCTAGGCGAGAGAGTGTGAGGAAGCTACGGGCATGGGAGTCCACACCCTTCTGAGACGATCACGACCCCCGGACGGACTTAGGGGGACGAACGTGACTTCACAGACTTAGCCATCCCAGAGACATGGGGTGATTCCAGGGCTGACTGGTAGGGTGGCATTACTCTAGACTGGCAAACAACCGGTATCCGCCTAGGCACCCCAGGGTGCCGATGATGGCGATCTTGTGGATATTGTAGAACCTCTGCAGAGTGTATGGTTGATCGATCGATACGTAGCCAATTCGTTGGCTGCGGACCTTTTCCCTGACTTGTTTTCGACGTAGCGAGAGTTTCTTTTCTCCCTCTGGTATGTGAGTGCCGGTCGTGAGCCTGGTGTGAGGGCTGCGGGCCGTTGAGACAAGGTCGGGAGGGAGCTGGCCTCTGTCGACTGAGGTGTGAGACGAGATGAGGTGATGGTGTGGTGATGATTGGGATGTATATGGATATGGATATGGGGATGGATGTGGATGTGTGGTATGAGAATGTGTTAAAACTTGATAACATTATTACATTATTATATTGATTACTGCTCATGCGCTAGGATGCAAATCCACAGCCAAATCTTAGGATCGTCAGATCCCTTGTTTTATCTTTTCCACTAAAGCTCATCGGGTTGTGACCATGCCCTGCACATATCTGGCGATGTGCAGATTTCCTGCTTCAGAAGTACTGACTCTAGGAGGATTAGGAGGTTTCATGCCTACGCTCAAAAGTTTGGTTCGGATGATCCGGTGGATGCTGCGCTACGTCAACTCTGATGATGCCTGTGATGGAGGAGCCTTCACCCGACAGACTTCCGCTAGAATAAACTCTGTAATTGGTGATACCTCAGTGATGTAATGCTTATAGCCATGTAATCTTACGATGTATGACTGTGATATCGACTGATATATGATAACATGATAAGATCAATTCTTGGTTTTTTCATATTATAACTCATTCTGTGGATTTTCCCTTCGCGGAAAATTGAGGATGTTTCAAATAATGATGTACAAATGAACTAGCACAAATTGAATAGAGATGCGATGTGTTAATGAGCTAGGGGATGAAGGATTTCACCCAGCCTTTGGGATCGCCTTTGAAGAATCAATCACTGGTGAATGTCCAAATGTAGCATCGATCACCAAATAGATGAATGAAGTTCAATCACCAAGAACACCAAGATACAATTGACACAAATATCAACACAATGACATGACGATTTATCCCGAGGTTCACGTGCTTGTTGGCATGCTACTCCCCATTGTGTCAACCAACTCTTGGTGATCGGTGGCTAATTGGCACCACGCCAAGCTACACTAGCGCCACAAGAATCTACCACAGGAGAGGCAATCCACTAAGGGTGCCTTTTTGCACTCCTGCGAGCATTAGACCCGAAAAACCACTCACAACTCGGTCGGTGGTGGCCAATGTCGACGAAATATAGTCAATAGTCTACCGAGGGGTATGCCAAGGTTGTAGATTGAGCGGTGGAGGCGTGCGAGACGTCTGCAAAGCGTAAACACAGGGACGAGAGACGGCGATTTAGATAGGTTTAGGCCGGCAAGTCACCGTAATACCCTACGTCCTGGTTCTGATGGCTGGTTTGTATTGACGGATTGGAATATGGTGTGTGTTTGGAGGGGATCCTGCTCGCCTTATATAGCCGGGGAGCAGGGTTACAACTTGCCGAATCCTAACAGATTACATCGGTCCTTTGGCAAGGAATCTGGGCTCATCTATTCGGATCTTCCTTGTCGAGCAAGTCATCAGAAGAGTCCTTGGCGGCCGCGACGGCCTGGTCGCGGGCTGCAAGGCCTTCTAGTTGGGCGTATCTGTAGGAGAGCCAAAGTCATGCCATGGGGTATACGGGTGTAAATATCCCCACAGCTAGTCCCCGAGCACTTTGCATCCATCGTGCTGGGCGTCATGAAGTCTTCCGAGCAGGTTGGGTCTGGTCGCACGTCAGTGAAGGCGTCTTCCGCCCAGGTCGCCTGGTCGCAGTTGCACTTGTAGTAGGCTTCCGACCAGGTTAAGCTGGCCGCGAACGTAACATCTAGAGCTGTAGCCGAAGTGCAGCTGTATGGAGTATTCGGCGTCTGCAAAAAGGGATGCAAGGTGCTGCAAGAAAAATTTTGAAGGTCTTTCATCTGGTGAAGTGTATCACATGGGACGTAGCTAGACACAGTAGCCGACGGCGTTCCGGTTGAAGTCTGAGCTAGTCTGCATCAAGCTGTAAAAGAAAAGATGACAATACCTTCACCACGGAGGTGAAGTGTATCCACTTAGTCCCCGAGCTTGGGAGTAGGTGAAGTAGGCACGTGGTGCCAAGCTTGTAATTTTCCTGCACAAAACAGAGTCATTTTTACAAAAGGAAAAATGACGTGTGTACACGTAGTCCCCGGGCCTGCTGTAAGAAGCAGCATGGTTCTTGTAGCAGGCCAAAGAAAATGCATTAGTATAAATGTGAGGGGAGAGTCCCCGAGTTTAAAGTTAGAGATCTACAGTCCCCGGTGGTTACTGTAGCGCCGACCAGGAATCTGTAGAGCTTACTGTTCCCCTGAAATGGACATTAGAACTAGCCGGGGTGGTTAGTCCCCGTGCATTAGTATCGCATATGCCCACGCAGAATAATTAAAACTGAAGAAATAATGAGGGCGAACGAACAGGCCGTTTTGGCAAACCAATGGCCCAGCGGCCCATTAAAGCGGATGCGGAACGGGCACGCGCGTGCGGTTGCCGCAGGCGACGTGGCAGTCGTGGGAATGATGGGCATGGGATCCCAGGAACCCTGGAGCCGAATGGTCAGGCCGCACCGTATAAAAGGGGAAGGCGGACGGCGACGGTTCCTCACTTGCCCCTTGTGCTCTCGCCGCGTAGCCCTCGTCTTCACCATTTCCTTCTTGCGCACGCGCAACTCTAAGCACGAGGCCACTGTAGCACCAGATCCAGATCCAGGTCCACACCACGTCGCTGTCAATGGCGGGCGGGAAGCGCACTCGCGGTGGCACGGCGAAGGCGTAGAAGGCGAAGTTCGAGGACCGCATCGAGGTGCCGGTCTGCGCGCGGGTGGACGCGGAGTGTTCTCCACTGGGAGAATCTGGAGGAGCTCGTCTTCGCCGGCCTGCTGCTGGACAGCGTCACCGGCGGATGGAGGGAGGCGTACCTAGAGGACTGGCCGACACCAAACACTTTAGAGCTCGTCGTCTTCGAAGCTTTCTTCAGGTGCGGGTTCGGAATCCCGGTCCACCCCTTCCTCCATGGGTTGCTAGAGTACTACCAGGTCACGCTGTGCAACTTGACCCCCAATACAATGTTGTACATCGTGGTCTTCATCCATTACTGCGAGGCGTATCTGGGCATCGAGCCCCACTTCGACCTCTTCCGCCACTTCTTCCGCCTAAAGATCAACAACACGGGGGCGTCGGACATCGTCGGGTCGGTGTACCTCCAGCTTCGGGATGGAATGGCGGAGAAGTACATTGCAATGTCGCTGCCTTCAAAGGCGATGGAGTACAAGCCCAAGTGGTTCTACATCCATCAGGAGGCGCCGAGGCCACCGTGCGACCCGGCCTTCGAGCCGAAGGTGTTGCCATCGTGGTCGGAGCATCCCGGCGCGGCGACAATGGAGCAAGTGGAGGAGCTCCTGAAGCTGGTCGACAAGCGGTGCGTCGACGGGGTGGCGGTGGCGTCGAACTTCATCAAGAGGCGCTGCCAGCCCTGCAAGGAGAGGGCGCACCCAGCGTACGAGTATGCTGGGGACGCGGATGACCAGACGCGGGAGGCGCCGGAGCCCCTGTCGGCGGAAGAGGTGTTCCTGCAGGTCGAGGCATTGTTCGACCTGCAGAAGAGGAAAAAATTGGAGTATTTGCAGAAATCCTACTCCCTGGAGTACCCTCCGCCGAAGGTTAGTATCTTTGCCCTGTGTGTGTTCGTTAAAATGCATAAGCAGATACTAAATGTCGGAAAATTGTAACACAGGGGCGTGAAGCATTCGTGTCACAGGCGCCGTTGGCGGCGTGGCCGAAGGGCGTTAACCCACCGCGGGAGGACGTCAGCGACGGTGATGATCGCGGCGCGGCGGAGGTCAACGTGGAGGATATCGAGAGAAGCGGGGAGGAGGGGAGCCGAGTCCGTGAGCCCCGGTCGAGCAGGCGGCGAGCGCGTTCGGACCCGAAAGGACAAGCGCCAGGCCGCCCCTGCGAAGAAGAAGAAAGTGTCGCTGGAGACCGGCGGCGCCTTCACCATTGATGAGGAGGCGGCAAAGCGTCGCCGCGTGGTCTTCAACTGGTCGGACGACGCATCAGACAGTGAAGATGAAGTCCCGCTTAGTGCCCGTTACGGGCAAGGGTCCTCGGCGGGGCGTGGAGGTGGAGCGGCGAAGGCGAAGCCGAAGCTGAAGTCGACGGGGATGCTAGAGCGAGCGTCAGAGACCCGGGAGTCGTCTGGCGGGGCGACCGATGCGCCCAAGCCACAGGAGGAGTTCGCAGGTGGTGGCGCACGTCCACGCTCTCGTCGCTTCTCTCGAGAGAAGAAGGTGTCGGGACTGTAAGTATCCCCTGCTCATCTTATGATTCTTACCCTGGTCGAATCTGGGCATTGATGACATGTCCATGCCTTTTGTAGGTCGGCGGATGCCGAAGAGGTGCTGGACACCGAGGGCGGTGGTCGGAGGGAGGCGAGCCCTCCGGTGGAGGTTGACATTGGCGGGTCGGCGAAGTTGGCCGCACCGGAGATGGTGTTGAAGGCGGCGGAGGACGTCGAGGCATCCACAGTCCCCGAGCCTCGGGGGGCGGAGCAGCCGGAGGCGTCTGAAGTCCCTGAGCCTCGGGAGCGGAGCGGCGGGCGTCCCCAACGCCTGGGGGTTTCTGGAGGAGGCGGCGCGGCGGGAAGTGCTGCGGCACCGGTGGCCGGGTCCTTGGGCCGTCGCGCCCGGGGGACGAAGAGGAAGGTGACAGCGCCTGCCTCGCCGGAGATTGAAGAGGTCAAGCGTCCGGAGGAGGACCCGCATCGGCGTCCTGTCCGCCGCTTTCGCGTCGAGGGAGACATGGTCATCGAGGTTGACGAGAGCGGCGAGTGCGGCGATGGACGCTGTGATTGGAGATGCGTCGAAACTGCTGGAGAGGATCCAGGTGAGTGCGTCGCCCCTTTGAGCGTAGTTCTAGATGACTCTTATTTATTCTTGTCGCCGTTTGCCTGCAACATCTGTTGAAGGTCGGGGAGAAGCGTAAGCTCGCCATTGACCGGATGGTGCCGATGGCCGAGGAGAACGAGCGGCTCCGGGCGGAGGTGAAGCGCGTCGAGGGCCAGTTCGCTGGCTTGGAGGCGCATCTGGAGGATGCCCACGCACGTTCTCGGGAGCTTGAGGAGATCATCCAGCAGCAGGGGCATGAGAATTTCTAGCTTCAGCTGCGGGCCGACAAGGCCGACGAGTTTGCCGCAGGTGAGTTGACGACGCTATACTCCCTTTTGCCTAGTACGCCATCTGGTCGGGGTCCTGAATCATGGGGTTGTCTTCGCAGAGGCGATGCAGGCGGGCGAGGAGAAGCATCTCCTGGCCGAGGAGAAGGCGAAGTCCGACGAGGAGGTGCGCAAGTGGCAGGCCATGCATGCTGGTGAGTCTTCTCGGTGAAGCAAAGTCAGAGGTGGTCATCGTCTTACCCATTGTTTGGCGTTTGCAGTTTACCGGGAAAACGTGAAAATGCAATTTGCAGATCTACAGCGACGTATCGATGGTTACCATGAGCGCTTCTGGTCGCTGGCGGAGGAGGTGGCCCCGTTGGTGCAGTGCATCGATGAGGAGCCTTTCTTCCCGGCGGAGAAGGAGCGGCAGATCGGCGACCACGTCGTTCAGAAGGCGCGTGGCCTGTGGGGGCGCTTCCAGGCGTATACTAGGGCCGGCGCAGAGTGTGGCGGCTCATGGGCCCGCCATTCTTCGTTCACATTATCCGCGGATGGAGATGTCGAGGCTGGGCGCAGGCTTTGCAGCGAACACGTCGGAGCCCGAGATGGAGCGCCTGGAGGAGGAGGCCGAGCCTGCCGCCGAAGCCCTCGTCGGAGGTGTAGACTTGTTCGGTGCTAGGCACCAGTAGTATGTATATTAGGAGATAGTCTGTAAATAGACTCTTGGGCAAACTGAATCAAAACTTGAAGCGGGTCGACGTGTTTTTTCGTTCCCCGAATTCCGCAGACCCAATAGTCGTGAGCCGTAGCGATGAACAGTTCTGCCTTGGGTTGTCCCAGCATCCGTAGCGTAGAGCGCGGAGCTCGTTTGTGCGTAGGAGTCAAGGGCGTTGCCCAAGGAACCTCTGCTGGCATCCCATAGCGTAGAGGGCGGGCGCTCGTGCATGCATAGGGAGGTACCACGGCTAGGGTCTTTTCCGAGAGGATCGATTGTGGCATGACATGGGCTAATGGCAACCGTTGTCGAGCCCGTGGGTGGCGCGAATGCGAGGCACTGAGCTTATAACCTCAGAATTCTCAGCCCAAGGTGGCCTTTCCTTCATAGCGCAGAGGGCGGGTGCTCATGCACGCATAGAGAGGTCAGGACGTCCCCTGGGAGAAACTGTTGGCCATCGTAGCGCAGAGGGCGGGCGCTCATGCACGCGTCCGATGGTTACAACAGCCCTGACTCTGAGTTCTCATCGGCATTAGTCAGGCTGCTTGAAGATCGAATGGAGAACGTGCGCATAACCGGCGCATACATGCGCTGGACGTATAGGCTCCGGAGGTCTCAGCCCAAGCTTAGCCTTCCCTTCGTAGCGTAGAGGGCGGGCGCTCATGCACGCGTAGAGAGGTCGAGACGTCACTTGGGAGGACTACTGGCCGCCATAGCGCAGAGGGCGGGCGCTCATGCACGCGTCCGGCGGTGGCAGTAGCCCCTGCTCTAAGACTCCTTCAGCATCAGCCAGGCTATTTGGAGAGATTAGCGTGTCGTCCGTAGACAAGTTGGAGAGGTCGGCAAGCCGTCCGGAGATGGGTGGAGAGGTCGGTGAGCCGTCCAGAGACGTATTGGAGAGGTCAGCGAGCCATCCAGAGACGGATTGGAGAGGTCGGCGAGCCGTCCGGAGACGGGTGGAGAGGTCAGCGAGCCGTCCGGAGACGGATTAGAGAGGTCGGCGAGCTGTCCGGAGACGGGTGGAGAGGTCGGCGAGCCGTCCGAAGACGTTGCATGATCTTTACTCATCATCGTCGGTGGGCGGTACGTGCCGCCTAGGCGTAGAACTTTCTAAGGTGTTTGATGCTCCAAGAGTTAGGCACGTTGATGCCTTTGAGGTCGGCGAGGTGATAGGCGCCTGGTCGGGTGACCTCCTTCACCGTGTAGGGGTCATCCCAATGTGAAGATAGTTTGTGCAGACCGTCGGTCTTGAGTTTCCGCTTGAGGACGAGGTCGCTGATGACGAAGGATCGATCTTTGACGTTGCGGTTGTAGTTGCGGCGAACACCTTCGAGGTACTTGGCGGTGCAGAGGCAGGATGCCAGCCATTCTTCTTCAAGGCGGTCGAGGTCGTCGCAGGGAGCCTGGTCGGAGGCTTCCTCATCGTAGTTTTCGACGCGCGGAGAACGGAAGGCGACATCGGCGGGGATGACGGCTTCGGAGCCGAAGATCATGAAGTATGGAGAAACGTTGGTGTTGCAACTGGGTTGAGTCCAGAGACCCCAGAGCACGGAGGGGAGCTCGCACATCCAGCGACCAGGGTGCTTCTCGTCCTTCTGGTAGAGGCGCTTCTTTAGGGCGTCGAGGATCATGCCGTTGGCGCGTTCAGCCTGGCCGTTGGCTCGAGGGTGGGCGACGGAGACATACTTGACGAGGACGCCGCGCCCTTCGCAGAAATCCCAAAAGACATTGCCGGTGAAGTTGGAGCCGAGGTCGGTGATGATGGAGTTCGAGAGACCGAAGCGATGGATTATCTCATCGATGAAGGAAACGGCGTTCTCGGCGGTCGCCTTGGTGGTTGGCTTTGCTTTGATCCACTTGGAGAATTTGTCGACGGTGACCTAGATCCACTTGAAGCTGCCCGGAGCAGGTCAAAAAGGACCGATCATGTCGAGTCCGCAGCAGGCGAAGGGCCACGAGGCCGGTATTGCTTGAAGCCCTTGCGCAGGAACGTGGGTTTGTTTGGCGAAGAATTGGCACGCCTCACAGGTGCGAACGAGCTGTTCGGCGTCGGCGACTGCTGATGGCCAGTAGAAACCTGCACGGAAGGCCTTGCGTACCAATGTTTTTTGCAGCTGCGTGATTCCCACATTCACCGGCGTGGATGTCGAAGAGGATCTCGAGGCCGTCTTCCCGGGAGACACATTTTTGGAGCACTTCGTGACTGGAGTTCTTGCGCATGAGCGCACCGTCGACCAGGATATAATTATTGACGCGGCGAACAAGGCGCTCAGCTTCTGTCTTGTCAGCGGGGACAAGGTTCTCGGAGAGGTACTTGATGAAGTCCTCGCGCCAATCGGATGGTGCTGTGGAGGTGGTCCCCACTAGTTGTCCTGTCGGCGGCGTCGTAGCATCCGGTGACGAGGCGGAGCTTGAGTAGTCGGTGATGGAGGGCTCGAGCAAGTCGTGAACAAATACGCCAGCGGGGGCCGGAGATCTTTATGACGCCAGCTTGGAGAGCTCGTCGGCCGCCTGGTTCCGATCGCGCGGTAGATGATGGTATTCGATACCGAAGAATTTGCCTTCAAGCATCCTGATGGCGGTGCAGTAGGCGTTCATCTTGTCGTTGGAGCAGTTCCAGTCCTTGTTGAGTTGGTTGATGATGAGGGCAGAGTCGTCGTAGACCATGAGGCGCTTCACGCCTAGCTCGCTGACGATGCGGAGACCGTGGAGGGCGGTTTCGTATTCGACAGCGTTGTTGGATGCTGGAAAGAGTAGCCGTAAACCATAGCGGAGCTTTTCACCGGAGGGAGATGTGAAGAGGAGACCGGCGCCAGCGCCATGTAGGGTGAGGGAGCCGTCGAAGAAGAGGGTCCAATGTTCTAGCGCTTCCAGCGGTACTGGAGTTTGGAGGTCTATCCATTCGGCGACGGAGTCGGCTAGTGCTTGCGACTTGATGGTCTGGCGACACTGGAAGGCGATGTCGTAGGAGCCGAGCTCGATGGCCCACTTGATGATGCGTCCCGTAGCGTCCTTATTGCGGAGAATGTCCTCGAGGGAGAATTCCGTGACGACGGTGACCCGCTCGGAGCTTTGGAAATAGTGGTGTAGCTTGCGTGCAGTAATAAGGACCGCGTATAGGAGCTTTTGTACCTGGGGGTATCGGGTTTTGGAGTCGTTCAATACCTCGCTGACGAAATAGCAGGGTCGTTGGACGGGGTAGGAGTGGCCGGCTTCCTCTCGTTCGATGATGATGACGGAGCTGACGACCCGGTTTGTGGCGGCGATGTAGAGCAGCAAGGGCTCCTTCTCCTTTGGTGCGGCGAGCACAGGAGGCTGAGTAAGATATTTCTTCAGGTTGGAGAAAGCACAGTCGGCTTCGGCATCCCAGACGAACTTTTCGCCAGCCTTGAGGAGCTTCAAGAAAGGTAGCCCCTTTTCGCCGAGCCTGGAGATGAAGCGGCTGAGGGACGCCATGCACCCGGTGAGCTTCTGGATGTCCTTCACGTTGGAGGGAGCTCGCATGCGGAGGACGACCGAAGTCTTGTCGGGGTTTGAGCGAATGCCATCGCGGCTGACGATGTTGCCGAGGAGGTTTCCAGACGACATGCCAAAGATGCACTTGCTGGGATTGAGCTTCCACTTAAACCTGTTGAGGGCCTTAAAGGTTGCCTCGAGGTCGGAGATGAGCGTGTTGATGGTGCGAGTCTTGACGATGACGTCGTCCACGTAAGCTTCGACCTTCTCCGGAATGAGGTCCTTCAAGCAATCCTGGATCGCACGCTGGTACGTAGCTCCGGCGTTCTTCAGCCTAAACGACATAGTCGTGTAGCAGTAGGCGTCGAAAGGTGTGATGAACGCCGTTTTGATTTGATCTTCTACCTTCAGAGCAATTTGATGGTAGCCGGAATAACAATCGAGAAAGGAGAGAAGTTCGCACCCGGCAGTGGAGTCGACGACCTCGTCGATGCGAGGGAGGAGGAAGGGGTCTTTAGGGCAATGCTTATTGAGGTCAGTGTAATCAATGCACATACGCCATTCTTTATTCTTTTTTAGTACAAGAACCGGATTGGCCAGCCAATCCGGGTGATACACCTCTTTGATGAAACCGGCAGCTAGGAGCCGGGTGAGCTATACCCTAATTGCCTCCTTCCTATCTGGCGCGAAGCGACGGAGCTTTTGGCGAACCGGCCGGGCGGTTGAGGAGATGTTCAGGGAGTGCTCGACGAACTTCCGTGGAACTCCAGGCATGTCCGCTGGTTTCCAGGCGAACACGTCGACGTTGCTCCGTATGAAGCTGACGAGCACGTCTTCCTATTTGGGGTCGAGGTTGGTGCCGATGACGGCAGTCATCTCCTGAGCGTCGTCCACTAGGGCCACCTGCTTCGTGTCCTTCGACTTTTTGCTGGAACACTGGTCGGAGGTTTCCGGGATCTCAAGATCATCGGGGTAGAGCTTGGCGGCGTCGGCGAGGCAGTCCTGGATGCCCTGGATCTGTTGGCGTGTCTCGGCGGAGTTGATTGTTTCCTGCTCGCACTCGTACGCCACCTGGAGATTTGCCCGGACACTGAGGACGCCTTTCTTCGTTGGCATCTTGAGCATGAGGTAGGCGTATTGTGGAATAGCCATGAGTTTGGAGAGCGTCGGGCGACCGAGGATGGCGTGGTAGGTGGTGTCAAAACCGGCGACGATGAAGGTGATGTACTCCTCGCGGAAGTGGTCGGAGGTGCCGAACTGCACTGGAAGGGTGATTTGGCCGACGGACATGGAGGGTTTCCCTGGTACGATGCCCCAGAAAGGGAAGTTCTCCAGGAACAGGTCCCGCTTGGAGTAGTCGAGCTCGCGGAACGCCGAATAGAAGATGATGTTGAGGGCACTCCCACCGTCGACGAGGACCTTGCGGTAGCGGCAGTTGGAGATCACCGGGTCGATGACGAGGGGAAAATGCCCTGGGTACTTGTCGTCCGACCACTGGTCCTCCCTGGAGAAGGTGATGGGGCGCTCTGACTAGTCGAGGTAGCAGACGTTGGCAGGGTCGTCGGTGATGGCGGCCACAGACGTGATGTCACGTCGTACTTGGCGTCGCTTCTGCTCGGTCTCGATGACGACGTTACCGCCGAAGACGGAGAGTGTCCTCGCTGGTGCGCGGAAAGCGGGCTCGTGGCCGTCGGCGTCCTTGTCCTTGTCGTTGTTGAATCGCGGTCGCTTGTCGTCGCTCCCGCGAACATTACGGGCGATGGTGTCGCACTCGCGCATGGAGTGTTTGGCACCTTTGTGGAGAGGACAGGGACCGTTGAGGAGCTTCTCGTAGTCGTTGTCGTAGGTGCGCTTCGGCCTAGTACTGGTGTTGGCGATGTAGCGACGGTCATGCCGACGGTGATCCGTCCTCCGACGGGAAGACTCTGGTCGATCATGTCAGCGGTCTCGATCGTCGCGGTGCTCGCGCTATCTGGAGCGGTGGTCGCGTCCTTCATTGTGTCGTTCATTGGGGCGATCATCATCACAGTGACGCTCCTGGGACCGTGATCGGCGACGTAGGCGTTTGTGATGGCGATGGGCGTCATCGGCGTTGGCGTAGGAGTTGGCGATCGTCATTAGTTCGGTGACCATTGCCACCTTCTTTCGAATGATCTTGTCGCAGAGCTTCTTATGGCGCAGACCGTTGGAAAACGTGGAGATGGCTTCCGCGTCGGTGATCTCTGGAATCGTGAGGCGCATGTTGGAGAATCTTCGAATGCAGCTCCGGAGGCCTTCGTTGTGCTCCTGGTGGACGTTTTGGAGATCGTAGCGCCTTCCTGGTTGGACGCAGGTAGCGCTGTACGTCTTGAAAAATTCTTCCTTCAGTTGCTCCCATGTGTCTATGGAGTTCTCGGCGAGTTTGTGGAGTCATCTGTTGGCTGAAGACGACAGCATGACGGGGAGGTACTTGGCCATCACGTCAGATCCTCCTCCGGCTGCTTGGATGGCGATTTCGTACGGGGTGAGCCACTGCTCCGAGTTGGCCTTTCTGTCGTACTTGTCCACCGTGGTGACCTTGAAGCCCTGAGGCCATTGGACGGCTCGGAGCCGGGAGGTGAAAGGGCATGGCCCTGTCGAGGCGTCGGGAGCCGGAGCTTGATCGCGGGCACAGTTGCCTTGGGAGACTTCCTGGTCGCGACGTGGCGGCGATCGCCGTCGGCGCGAGGGATGTGGGCTTGGTGGTGTCCCGTTGTACGATGATCCGGATGGTGAGGGATAGTGCCCCTTTTCGTTGCACTGCACGGCAGCAGCCTTGACATGGGCGACAACCTTCTGTAGTTCTGGAGTTACCTGAAGCTTGGAGAGTTTGTTGTAGATGACGGCGAGGTTGGCGCTTGGGGTCGGGTAAATGGGTTGATCATCGACCCTGTCGAATTCGTAGATGAGGTCACGGCCTCCAGCGTTGTCGCGATCCCGGCGTCGGTTGTCGTCGCGATGCTCCCGGTCACGGCGCTCCTGGTCGCGTCGTTCATCGTCGCGCCGGCACCGTCGGTCGATGTTGCGTTGCTCCCGATTGGCGCGTTCGCCTTCCGTTTCGTTCAGCGGTGGAGGACTGTCGGCGGAGACGTTGAAGATGATGCCACCGCGGTACGGTAGGAAGTCGACCTTGGTGTCGGTGGAGATAACGGTCGTAGACCACGTGGAGATGGAGCCGTTTGTCGTGGTAGATCCGGTCGCCGAGACAGTGTCGCCAGAGATCTCTTTGAGAGTCACCATGCCGACGAGTGGAGCTGGAGTCGTCCGGGCGTGCACGCTGGTCGGAGGCATCTGGTCGGAACCAGAAGACTGGAGCTTGTCGGAGAGTTGTCGCAACGCATGATGCCGGTATGTAGGAGCCGCACCGCGGAGCCCGAAGGGCATGGATGTTGGAGACAAAGTGAGGCGAGGAGTCGGATGCAGATCCGATCTGGGGCGATGGGTGGGTCGAGCGCTGGAAACTCCAAATGGTGTACCTGAAAATTGATCAAGGCGAGATTGGTCGGAAAGCTGTATACGAGCTACCTCGATGGCGTCGATGCATTCTGCGATTCCTTGGTGATTGGCTCGGTCGATGGCTTCGATTAGGTCGTCACAAGGGATGATTCTCGGCCGGCGTGCCGCCTTCGTGATGCGGCGGGTGGATGGCGGAGCGTCCGGCGCAGGAAGCTGCGCAGATTCCACGGTTTCCAGAGCAGGAACGTGGTCGCCCACGATCCAGATCATAGATCCGATCTAAAAAGTGGTGCCAGCCTTCGGGAGAACCATGGATCGAGGGAAAGTAACCGCTTGGCAGATCATGGTGTCGTAGCACACACCCCCTACATGGCACGCCAACTGTCGACGAAATATAGTCGATAGTCTACCGAGGCGTATGCCCAAGGTAGTAGATTGAGCGGTGGAGGCATGCGAGACGTCTACAAAGCGTAAACACAGGGACGAGAGACGGCGATTTAGACAGGTTCGGGCCGGCAAGTCATCGTAATACCCTACGTCTTGTGTTCTGATGGCTGGTTTGTATTGACGGATTGGAATATGGCGTGTGTTTAGAGGGGATCCCTGCTCGCCTTATATAGCTGGGGAGCAGGGTTACAACTTACCGAATCCTAACAGATTACAATCGGTTCCTTTTGGCAAGGAATCCAGGCTCATCTATTCGGATCTTCCTTGTCGAGCAAGTCATCAGGAGAGTCCTTGGCGGCCGCGACGGCCTGGTCGCGGGCCGCAAGGCCTTCTGGTTGGACCGTATCTGCAGGAGAGCCCAAGTCGTGCTATGGGGGTATACAGGTGTAATATCCCCACAGCCAAGAACAATTTCCAACTCTTGCCAACTCCACCAAGCACCTCCAAACCGTCTAGGAACCGGCAAATGCCAAGAGTAACAAGAAACCCATAGCCGATGCGAAGAACTAATGCCACTAGATTGAATCACTATCAAGTCTTAGCACTAGATCACTCAATCTCACTTGGAATCCAGAAATCAAGTCAACAGATAAGTGGGGAGGGTTGCTAATGCTCACAAGGATTCTAGAGTATCAAAATATGCAAGAGGGAGCACCCACAAGCCGACCAACCCCTTTAAATAGCCTCCTCACAAAGGGTCTAGCCGTTGGGCAGAACTGCCGAGCATTAGACACACCAAATCAGGGCATTAGACGTTGGCCCAGCGTCCGATGCACTGATCGGCTCCACGTGTCCTCAGCCTTTGAACGCGAACCACTGGATCCCAACGACTAAAATCTTCCTGCGCCGGTTAATGGGACATCAGACACACCAACGTCTTGGCATCGGACACGTCCAATGCCTACTACCTCGAATCAGCACCTCTTTAGCCCATCATCGGACGCACACATCGGACGCACCAGGGTAGCGTCCGATGTCTATACAGAAAGGTTCCAGAGAGCGCCCGAACATATTGGACGCGTCAACTGGAACCTCATCGGACGTTGGGAGCGTCTGATGCCTCCCTGGTTAATTCAGCTTATGCCACATCATCAACACCGGACACACACACAATGTTACCTATGTGTCGGTGCTGTGTCTGATGCTCCCTCAGCATCAGACTACACCTAGGGTTTGCCATCGGACGCACTAGGACAACGTTCAATGCTCCCACAGGGAGCGTCCGATGCCCCTAGATCAGCACCTCTCGCTTTCCAACTTACGTCATTCCTTCTATGCGCCAACACTAAAGTGTTTCACCATTGTGCACGTGTGTTAGCATTTTTCAAAATATTTTCAAAGGGTTTGTTAGTCACTCACCAGGTCTAATGCATCAACATGTTAGCGACCACCTAGTGACACTTGAACACCACAGAAGTCGTGAATATTCTCCTCTTAATAGTATGACTATCTACCCTAAATATGATCACACTCGCTAAGTGTCTTGATCACTGAAACAAAAGAGTCCTATAGGTTATACCTTTGCCTCCGGACCTCTTTGCTCCTCCTCTTCTCTTTAGTTCTCTTCTTCTCTCCATTCCACCAAATGTGGAGTACTTGATCACTTAGTTGCGTGTGGTCATCACCACCTCCACCATGGTTGCCACCTTGATAGCTCCAACACTTGGCTTGATCATAATCCCTTCTTATGTGCTACACACATGCTTAGTCATAGGATTAGACAAAATAGGTTTCATCAATTATCAAAACCAAACTAGGGCTTTCAATTGTGGGCATAACTTTTTGCTTTGAACTCTGATTTTGATGATGCTCTTATATTGGGTTGAAAGCTAACGAAAAATGCTAGAACTTTGAAGTGATATTATATCAATTTAAGAAGATCCAAAATTATGAGACAAAGAATCATTCATCCATATTTTTGTCACGGCTTCAATTTCTTCACGCTTTTCCGTCCGGGCTTCTTATACTTCATGTCTCGAACTTTTTCTTGTCTTCTAGGATCTCGAAGACAGCTCCTTTGAGATGTTGCACTACAGGAGGTCGGGACTTTGCCGAGTGCTGGCAGCACTCGGCAAAGGGCCTCTCACACTCGGCAAAGGGCACTCGACAAAGAAGAAGTCGGCAAAGATTTCTTTGTCGAGTGCCAAATATTGGGCACTCGGCCAAGGCTTCCCCGAGTGCCAGATCAGCACTCGGCAAGCAAACGGGAACCGTCAACTGATGACCTCTTTGCCGAGTGCCAAACGGACTAGCACTCGGCAAAGGAGGCCTCTTTGTCGAGTGCCACATGGGCCGGCACCCGGCAAAGAAGCCCTCTTTGCCGAGTGCCACGTGGGCCGGCACTCGGCAAAGACGGCCTCTTTGCCGAGTGCCACGTGGGCTGGCACTCGACAAATAGGCCTCCTTTGCCGAGTGCCATGGTCCCGGCACTCGGCAAAGAGGCCGAGCTGGGGAAAATTTACCCAGCTTTGCCGAGTGACATGGCATCTTTGTCGAGTGTGGCACTCGGCAAAGCTGGGAAAAATTGATTTTTTTATTTTCATTTTCCTGCACAGAAAACATAATATATATATATATCACACATCCATATTCCATCACACAGAACTCAATATATCACATTCATATTGAAAGGATCAAATCAGCCTAGAGGGGGGTGAATAGGTGATTTTCTACAATCTGAAACTTCACAAACTAAAACTTGTAGTTAGATAACAACCGGTTTGTTTGGGTAGGTACTACCGGGTATGAAACACTGATACTACCGACGCAAACAAATGGCACTACCGGAAACCTAAAAGGCAACTACAAATCCAATGTATGTGAATATGAACGTAAATCAAAGAAATACCCCACTTCCCTAAGTATTATAGATGAAGATTTTGTCCTTCCCAAGCCTTGGTTGCTTCCCACAGTGTAGATCGAGCCTTCCCAACCTAAGAATGAGGTAGGGATAGGAAGAACACAAAGAACACAAGTACAAGCGTAATATCCAAAGTAAAGACAACATCAAGCACGCGAGACACGGGATTTATCCTGAGGTTCGGCCAAACCACCAAGGAGTGCCTACGTCCTCGTTGTTGAGGTGACCACCAAGGTCGGAGTCTCTTTCACCCTCCTTACCTCACTCAAGCCACCACAAAGGTTAGCCGAGTTTCTCTACTAGAAATCACAGGGAAATACAAACGCTTCGGGGAGCCCTCACAAATGAATCAACATGGGCTACCACGAAGAACACCTAACCAGCTCGGGTTCAAAGAACCCAAGAGTAATAGACACAAACCAAGCCGGCTAGATGAGGAACCAAGTGCTCAAGTCGTAGATCGAGGCTTCCCACTCTCTAATCTCACTTCCCTAGCTCAAATCTTGCAAAGGAATGAATCTAGGAGCAAAGGGGGAGAGAGAGGGGAGAAGTCAATGCTTGGGGAGTCTCTTGTCAGATGGTAGGTCGCAATAAGTGTATCGAGTAAGTGGGTAACGGTCACAAGTGAAGTGGGAGGCTATTTATAGTCCCCCAGTCCTGAGGCTTGTCGGTAGTGAAAGGATCAAATTAGCCTAGAGGGGGTGAATAGGTGATTTTTAACAATCTGAAACTTCACAAACTAGAAGATGTAGTTAGATAACAACCGGAGAGGCCGGTTTGTTTGGGTAGGTACTACCGGGTGTAAAACACTGGTACTACCTACACAAACAAACGGCACAACCGGGATCCTAAAAGGAAATACAAATCCAATGTATGTAAGTTGTGAATGTAATACAAGAATCTACCCCACTTCCCTAAGTATGATAGATAGCAAATCTACTCTCACCGAGCCTTGGTTGCTTCCCTTGAGTAGATCGAGCCTTCCCAACCTAACAAGAAGATAGGGATAGGAAGAACACGAATAACACACCATGTGTCCTATAGGAGTATAGACAACAACAGGCACCTCCTTACCGTCGCTTATCCCGCGTTCGTCCAATCACTA
>VDCT01000736.1:0-23739 GCA_009763385.1 Coix lacryma-jobi var. lacryma-jobi | reverse complement strand
GATTTGGGATTTTAGGGTTTTGCAAAAGGAAATTCAAATCCAATCTGATTTTTGAACTTTGATCAAAGCACAAACATCAGGGCACTAAATTTGAACAAGAATTACATAGAACTAGGCACAGAGGTGAAATTATCATTTTGCCCCTATAGGAAGAAGTGGGCTAATAAGGGTTTTTGCAATAGAGGTACATCACATAAAATGATACACTAAGCAAAATGCATACACATGAAATCATGATCAAGATGATTAATGATGCTAATGATGATATGTCAAGTTAATTACATGCTAAACCCAGAGGTGTTACAGCCTTCCCCCCTTAAAGAATCTCGCCCCGAGATCTGCGTCTTTAAGAAAGGACAAAGAAGGGATAAAAGGCAAAACTTACATAGACAGGATTCGAGAAAGTCGGGATAGTTCTTTGCCAAGAAGTCTTCAGATTCCCAAGTAGCTTCTTCTTCAGAGTGCTGGTTCCACTGGATTTTGTACCACCTTGTGGTAGTTCTTCGAGTAACTCGATCTTTGTGATCCAACACGCGAACTGGATATTCCGAGTAGGATAGATCAGGCTCTAGCTCGACACCTTCAACTTCCACGACAAGTTCTGGTACTCGGAGGCACTTCTTGAGTTGGGAGACATGGAAAACATTGTGGACAGCAGAGAGATGATCGGGCAACTTCAGCTTGTAAGCTACCTTGCCACAACATTCCAAAATCTCAAACGGACCAATGTAGCGGGGTGCTAACTTTCCCTTTACTCCAAAACGAGTGACTCCTTTGGTTGGTGAGACCTTGAGATATACGTAATCTCCAACTTGAACTTCAGAGGTCGACGTCTCTTGTCAGCATAACTCTTTTTGTCGGGATTGGGCAATCTTCATGTTCTCTTGTATCTGCTTGACTTTCTCTTCCATATCTTTGACCAGGTCAACTCCAAAGAATTCTCTTTCTCCGGGCTCAGACCAACTGAGGGGTGTACGACAACGACGACCGTACAGTGCTTCAAAGGGTGCCATTTTGATGCTTTCTTGATAACTGTTATTATACGAGAACTCTGCCAAGGGCAAACAGTCATCCCAAGTATCTGCGAAGGTGAGCACACATGCTCTCAACATATCCTCCAACACTTGGTTGACTCGCTCAGTTTGTCCATCTGTTTGCGGATGATATGCTGTACTATGCAAGAGCTTGGTTCCAAGTGAGGCATGGAACGCATTCCAGAACTTAGGCGACAAACTGAGTACCACGATCTGAGATGATGGTCTTGGGGATTCCATGAAGCTTCACTATGTTGTTCTTGTACAAGGCGGCATACGTGGGGACGGCTAGCTGGTCTTGACTGGCAGAAAGTGAGCTTGTTTGGTGAGTCGGTCCACGATTACCCAAATGGAATCAAAACCTTTCTTAGTCCTTGGGTAGCCCATTGATAAAATCCATGCTGATATCTTCCCACTTCCAGGCAGGTACAGATAAAGGCTGCAATTCTCCTCCAGGCTTCATGTGCACGGCTTTGACTTTCTGACAAGTATCACAGCGAGCGACATAACGAGCGATTTCAATCTTCATCTTTGTCCACCAGAATCTCTGCCTCAGATCCTGGTACATCTTGTTGCTGCCGGGGTGGATGGAAAACCTAGACAGGTGTGCCTCATCAAGGATCAACTGTCTCAACTCAGGCACCTTGGGAACTACTAGACGGTTCTTGAACCAAACAACTCCTACATCATCGATCCTGAAACAATCGCCTTACCGGTCTGGACCTTTTCGATGATGTGCTTGATTCCAGGGTTATCTTTCTGTGCAGCGATGACTTGTTCCTTGACCGATGTTTCTATCCTGACATTGTTCAGGCTTCCTTGCGGAACTATCTCAATACCCATCCTTTCAAGAGCATGGCACAAGGAAAGATCATAGGGCTTCGTCGTCAGACAGTTGCAGTATGACTTGCGACTGAGGGCATCGGCAACTACATTTGCCTTACCAGGATGGTAATGCACTTCGATATCATAGTCCTTGATTAACTCAAGCCATCTTCGCTGCCTCATGTTCAGCTCTTCTTGGGTGAAGATATACTTCAGGCTCTTATGATCGGTGTACACATTGCAGGCACTGCCCAACAGATAATGACGCCATATCTTCAAAGCAATGTACCACTTGCTGCTAACTCAAGGTCATGGGTTGGATAATTCTCCTCATGTCGCTTAAGCTGCCGTGAGGCATAAGCGATCACTCGACCTTCTTGCATCAAAACACAACCCAAACCAATACCAGATGCATCACAGTATACATCAAAGGGTTTCTCGATATCTGGTTGAGCTAGGACTGGTGATGTAGTTAACAGTTTCTTCAAGGCTTGAAAGCTTGCTCACAGGCTGTTGACCAAACAAAATCCACGGAATTCTTCAACAACTCTGTGATAGGCTTGGCAACTCTGGAAAAGTCTGGGATGAAACGACGATAGTATCCAGCCATTCCCATGAAGCTGCGAACTTCGCGGACAGTGGTAGGTGGCTTCCAATCCAAGATATCTGCCACTTTTTCAGGGTCAACTGACACACCTTCAGCGGACAGGACATGACCAAGGAATTGAATTCGATCTAGCCAGAATTCACATTTACTGAACTTGGCATACAGCTGGTGATCTCTGAGACGAGAGAGAACGACACGAAGATGCTTGGCATGATCTTCAGGAGTTCTTGAATAAACAAGGATGTCGTCAATGAACACGACTACAAATTTATCGAGCTCTGGCATGAACACAGAGTTCATGAGATACATGAAATGAGCGGGGGCATTGGTCAAGCCAAAAGACATGACCAAGTACTCATATAGGCCGTATCTGGTGGTGAAAGCTGTTTTGGGAATATCTTCGGGACGAATTTTTATTTGGTGATAGCCAGATCTGAGGTCGATCTTGGAAAACACTCTGGCTCCAGATAACTGGTCAAACAGAAGATCAATGCGAGGCAAGGGATATTTATTTTTGATGGTGACCTCGTTGAGCGGGCGATAGTCAACGCACAGACGAAGGCTTTTGTCCTTCTTCTTCACAAAGATAGCAGGACAGCCCCAAGGAGATGAACTTGGGCGAATGAGACCCTTATCCAATAGCTCTTGCAATTGGATCTTCAGCTCTGCCAACTTCTCTGGGAGGCATTCGATAAGCTCTACGGGATATAGGAGCAGTCCCGGGCTTTAGCTCTATGGCAAACTCAACATCACGGTCAGGAGGTAGACCAGGTAAGTCTTCAGGAAAGACATCCGGGAACTCGCAGACCACGGGGATATCCTGGATCCCTTGATCATAGGTAGCATTTAGCTGTGTGGTAGCTGGTTTTGAAGGCATAGGAAGTTGGAGAAGGAGTTTGGCGGTACTGTTAGGAATATCCACTCTCACAACTCTATTCAAGATGTCTATCATGGCTTTATACTGACACATCCAATTCATGCCTAAGATGACATCTATCTCTTGATCGCGCAGTACTATCATGGTGGTAGGAAAGACATGTTTCTCCAACATTACTGGTATACTGCGGACCACTTCCTTAGTATTTATCCGCCCTCCAGGCGAAAGTATGCAGAAACTTTCTTTTAACTCCCCCATGGGCAACTCATGCTTGATGACAAAAGTGCGACTGATGAAGGAATGCGATGCACCAGAATCAAACAAGACGACTGCAGGATGATTGGCAACAGGGAACCTACCGAGCATGACGGGCTCTCCGTCTGGGATGTTACTGACGGTGGTGAAGTAGACTTGCCCGTGCTTCCTGACAAGCTTGCCCTTCTGGACGTGCTGCTGCGGTGCACGGTGCTGCTGCTGTGATCCTCCAGGGCCTTTCTATGCATGCTGGGCATTCTTCTTGGGTTTGGGCACTCGCGAGACCAGTGACCAACTTGGCCACAGTTGTAGCATGGATGGTTGTAAGCTGATTGTGGGGTGGTGACACGAACACCAGGGGCGTTCGGCTGAGTGGCACTTTGCTGGTTGGCATTGTGGGTGGTGGCCGCGGTACGAACGACCACTTGCTGATGGGGGTATGGGGCTACGGTTTTGGTGGTGGACTGGGGTGGTAGATGATTCTTGGGCGCTTATGGTTGCTGGAGAAACTGCTAGACCCAGCCTTCTTCTTCTTCTTCTCTTCCTGATACTGGCGGTTGCTTTCCTCGAAAGCAACAGCACGGTCAACGACATCATGGTAGGATCCGTTTAGGTTGTTGGACAGACCTCTGCGAATCTTAGGGTGCAGACCCCTGAGAAAACAATCTCTCTTCTTTTCCTCTGTGTTGACATAGTCGAGGCATACTGACTGAGGTGGTTGAATTGTCCCACGTACTGCATGACGGTGGAATCTTTCTGTTGCAGGGCCAAGAACTGATCCAACTTCATCTTCATCAATCCCGAAGGGATGTGATGTGCTCTGAAAGCGGTGCGGAACTCTTCCCAGGTCAGCTGGTGACCTTCCGGCTGGGCCGCCAACAGGTTGGCGTACCAGGCACTTGCAGGACCACGGAGCTGCTGAGAAGCGAACCGAGGCTTCTGGATCTCCGTGCAGTGCAGTAGACTGAACTTCTGTTCCATGGTGCGTAACCAGTCGTCAGCCTCGAGAGGTTCATCGGCCTTTGTGAAGACCGGTGGGCGTGTTTCAGGTGAATTCCACATAGGTTGTCTCTTGGTTGTTGCGGCGACCACGGTTGCCGTTGTTCTGCTGCCCTTGATTCTGAGCCATCAGATTGGCAGCGGCGGCCAAGGCTGCAATGGCATCAGCTAGGGTAGCTGGTACAGGTGGAGGGTTTGGGAGACGGTCATCTCCAGCACCTCCGGCTCCGGTACGGGTGTTCACAGGCATCTGTATAAGCAACTCGGAACTCAGCATATATGGCAAAGGGTTCTGAAACAACTGGATTGACAACTTCACTGATACAAAGATAGCTGGACTTGATAAAGATGACAACAGACTGATAAGGGAAAGGTACGAAAAGGAAAGATACATGCCAGACTTGGCAACAGACAGACTAACGCTCCCAAACCTAGACTAAGGTTTTAGGTAAGCAGATGGTACAGACACAAAGAGTCTAGTCATCATCGATGAAGATCAACTCTTCGTCATCATCATCATCCTCGATGATAAGCTCAGGCTCTTCCTCCTCATCTTCATCTTCAACGTGGACATCTTCAGCAGGTTCCACCTCCACGTTCTGATCGGGCTCGTTCTCCACTTCAGGTTCCTCCACGACTCCGTCTTCGGGGTCTTCCATAACCGGGGGTACCAAGGGATGGAGTTGATCATGCAGCTGATGCACTTCCTCATGAAGCATATCATTGAACTGCTCAATCTGGGCGGTGTATTGCTGCAGTCCATGGAGCTGGGCTCTGGTGACATCCTCACGGGTCCAAGCATCATTGCGCTGCTCGATAGCGCGAATCGTGTTCCGGTTGGCCTGCTCCAGGGAAGCTCGTGCCTCATAAAACTCCATGCGAGAAAGGTAGAAGTCATGCTCCATGTTCTCCATTTCAGCCTTCAGATTCTTGATTTCCTCCTTCAGCTGCTTGCGGGTGCGGCGGGGAAAGCGACGACCATTGGAGGATTCTCCAGTCTCTTCTCCGGTGCGCGGCGCCAGCTGGTGACGCGGCACACCGTTCGGTCCAGTCGACTTGCGGGCAGTCCGCTTGATGATGGCCATATCTGGGTAAGAGGTTATAGATGAGAAAGGCTAGCAAGAAAAAGGTATAGGCACACTATCCCAACGAACTCTTTTATAACTTAAGTGAATGTGACATGATGCATGAATCGTTCCTACGGAACAAGGCAATGCAACTACTAAGGTAAGGTACATAGGGCTTATACAAGTTGTCTTGCTACTAGTTGCCAAAGACAAGATGAGATGAGAGAAGCAATTTGGACTCAAAATAGTCAAGTTTCGTTTTTTTTTTAAAAAAAACATTTTGAAGTTTTCGCAAAAAGATTGCAACGTCATAGTGAGATGCTCTGATACCACTCTGTAACGTAACGGCCCTAATCCCATGGCCCACTGACCACCGTCATCCACTGACAGTCGATCCGTACAGCCAAGAGATTAAGACCTGTTCCGCTACTGGGCTACATCAGTGCCCGTTGTCCGCAGGATCATCTCACAATTCAGTTACAATCTCTTTAACATTTTGACAAATAACATCGGAGTAAATAGCGGAAGACTTAGATAACAATAGTTTTACAAACCAGGGTTCAACATAAAATTTAAATGAAGTTATTACAGACCATAGTTCAAATAGATAGAGTTGGCAGGGTAGCATATGACAACAACTTAAAGATACATCACCCAGCCCGAGGGTGAATAATCACTCATCGGCCTCATCGGCCTCCTCCTGAACAACAGTCACACAGCAGGGTCCAAGGCATACTGAGGAATCTGCCATACCTGCAACATGGGTAATAAAACCCTGAGTACAAAGGTACCAACAAGACTTACCCGACTAAAGAAAAGGGAGAAGACTCAGGAATGAAGGCTTAGGGTAGTCAAGGTAAGGCTTAAGCAAGATCAAGTATTTTGCAGAAAAGCATTTTTTGTAAACCTCATTTTATTTTGGAAAGATTCAGTATCCCTCAATTCTTCATCATTCATGATTCATTTTACATTTCAAAACATTCCTAGTTGAGAACCACTCTCCGTTGACAGTCAGTGGACCAAGTCTCCATAACCGAGGAGCAACGTTAATCCGGATAAATAATACTCAGCTGAGGATCCCTATCCACACTGCATATGTAGCACCCAAGCTTGCATATGCCAACTCGTCTTCCACGATTCCTCCATTATTGGGCCCGGTCCTACGCCACCCGGAAGTACAGTACACCACTCCAATCCGGGACTCTAACCCACGTGGGTACATGCTACTTCCGCCATCTCTCCACTCCCAGTGCGCGGTTGTCGGTCCAATAATGGATTTCTCGGAGCCAGAGCTTTCCGTAGTATGTGAATAGTTACAAGTCTTGACCAGCAGGCCCCCATACGGATGGTCCCTACATTTTTCCGCCAGCGACAAGCACCTCGGGACTCTAACCCAAGAGTACAGGTCCTGTCGGTTTTTCAACCCTGTCCCGGTCGGTGTCAACTGTTGAGTCCCGGACTACAACATGACGGCACCGTACACAAGGACAACCTCTCCTTCCCATTGACTAAGTACGGATCAGATACTTAGCCAATAGTGGGAGTAAAGCCAAATTCCCATAAACGTTCTTTAAGTGATCACACTTTTGAAATTGGCATTTTATTGCAAAGTCTAATTCAATAAGCATTGCTAAGCATTTTTCAAATACTTTTGAAAAGCAGGTATCGGGTGTTATCAGTGGTCAAGGTGGATAATGCATCAAATAGGATAACACTCAACTCCTATAAACCTAATGCAATAATTTAACTCAAAAGCATTTAAGGAAATCATTTTATAAATTCAAGGAAAGGGTTAAATGCACCGGGGCTTGCCTTGGATGGCAAAAAGAACGGACTCGGGGTTGGAGTAGGTGTCGGAGCTTGGGGTCGCCTCGGGGACAGATCCTTCGGTGGCTACCTCGACTTCAGGTCCTTCTTCGTCAACTATACGGATGCAATGATGAATGCTCATGAGAATGATGATATGAACTTATGGTGCAAGACAATTCCACTGATTCTAGATTACTTTTAAACAAGGCATGATTGAAATCTAGGTTGAGCATAAAAGGTAACCATTTCTTCCTTAAGCAATATTGATTAAACTAGCCCTTATTATAATTATCCTAAGCATCAACCAAACATAGCATCACAAACATCATAGACCAAAGGGTAGGGGTCTATGAACATCAATCAATCCAAAGATCACATCATCAAACACTTATTACCAACCCTAATCCATCTTTTCTATTTTCTTAATTATTTAAAAGGTCATTTTATGAAGTTGCTCCAAAAATTACCAAATTAATCACATAAGTTCATTATGGTATAGATAGATGGCAAAACAAATTTCATAATTTTTGGAGGTCATTAAGGTGCTCAATTAAATCTAGACATTAATTAACAAAAGGTACTATTTAGGAATTAAAATAAAAGCTCAAAAATCAACTTGTTCCAAAAGGCTTCAAAATTTTATCAGAGACCAAACATGGCATAAGAAGCTCACAAAAATTTGTCTCATGATTTTTGGAGTTATAAATCACTCTCCAAAAATACCAAAACCTTCATTTTTCAATTAAAAGGGGAATTTTACATTTTCAAATTTTTGCACAAAACTCAAGTTTCATATTTTTATAAAATACTCCAGAGCATAAAGAGTCTACCACAAAAATTTCAGAATTTTTGGATGCACACAGAAAATACCACAAAAAAGAGAAATCAGAGCACTATTCACATGTTTGAAGAAAAAGAAAAACGACACTGTTCTTCTCCTCCGTTCGCCGGCGACCACCGACTACGGCGGCGCTGCTGCGCCGGCCACTGTGGGCACTCCGCGGCGAAACCGAGGGCACGGGAGGCAACAGGGAGCTCACCGGCGTCGATTGCGGGGCTCGGCGAGGTGAGGGGATGAACGGAGGGGTGAGTTCGACGGTGACCGGCGGACGGCGGACGGCGGCGATCGTCGTCTCGGCGATCCTGCGCGACACAAGCGACCGCAAGGGGTCAGTCAGAGACGCAAAGGAGTAAGGAAGGTGATGTGGGGGTCAGTGGAGGATGATCAAGGCCGTAGAGGGAGTATTTCACGATCCCGACCTCGACGGGATTCTCGCCGGAGATGACAACGACGAGCTACGCCGGGCGAATGGAGGCGGTAGCGACCAAATTGAAAGGTGGTGAAGCTGCGCAAGGACTTGGCGGAGCTTCTGGGCTAGCTGGGAGAGAAGCGGAGGCTCGGGCTTGCTCTGGCCACGGTGGCGGAGCTGGGTTCCACTCCGGCCGGCTCGGCGGGGTTCTTATAGCCGCGGCTAGGGGCTGGCGAGACGCGCGCGGGGGCGGATAAGGTGGCTCAGTGCGTGCGCAATCGAGTGCGAGGCCAAGGGTCAGCGGTTTGGCACGCAGGGACCGGGCGTTGTGCTCGCCGGTGGCGAACACGCGGCGGCGACGAACTGCGGACGGTAGGGGACGGGGAAGATGTCAACTGGGCTCAGGTGCGTGCGCAATGATGCGCTGAGCATCGGCGTGGAGTTGGTTCGGGCGAAGGAGCTTCGGACACGCGTCGCCCGCGAACTCCGGCGAAGGCGCGCGGCCGGGCCCCCCCTAGCTCGCCCGGGAAGATGAACATTCTAGGGTGTAGGGTTTGACTTTTGGCTAGTTTCTGTATTTTGCAAATTACTCTCAAAAATTGAACTGTGCGACAAAAACTCAAAACACCAAAGTTGCTCAGAAAAATGAGATCTACAACTTTGTCAATATGAACATTTTCAAATTCCAAATAGTTTTTGAACTATATTCAAAAACAGAAAAGGGGACACTTTTTCAAACTTGATTCAAATCAAAATTACTCTGGATTTCAAACTGAAACTTGAAAATCTTCCAATATGAAAGTTGTTACATTTGACAAAACCTATAACTTTGCTAATATACACTTTTTCTGAAACTCAATAGTTTTTGAATAACTTTTTAAAACTGAAAAGGGGACAAAAACTGGAATTTGAACGAATTTGAAATTACTTCAAATTTTATATAGAAACATGGAAATCTGTAAATACCAAAGTTGTTCCTCTAGGTCAGATTCACAACTTTGCTTTTTGAACCAACTCAAAATTTTGAATTTTGAAAAAGTTATTAAAAAGGGAATAAATCCAGGATTTGGGATTTTAGGGTTTTGCAAAAGGAAATTCAAATCAAATCTGATTTTGAACTTTGATCAAAGCACAAACATCAGGGCACTAAATTTGAACAAGAATTACATAGAACTAGGCACAGAGGTGAAATTACCATTTTGCCCCTATAGGAAGAAGTGGGCTAATAAGGGTTTTTGCAATAGAGGTACATCACATAAAATGATACACTAAGCAAATGCATACACATGAAATCATGATCAAGATGATTAATGATGCTAATGATGATATGTCAAGTTAATTACATGCTAAACACCAGAGGTGTTACAGCCTTCCCCCTTAAAGAATCTCGCCCCGAGATTCTGCGTCTTAAGAAAGGACAAAGAAGGGATAAAGGCAAAACTTTACATAGACAGGGATTCGAGAAAGTCGGGATAGTTCTTTGCCAAGAAGTCTTCAGATTCCCAAGTAGCTTCTTCTTCAGAGTGCTGGTTCCACTGGATTTTGTACCACCTTGTGGTAGTTCTTCGAGTAACTCGATCTTTGTGATCCAACACGCGAACTGGATATTCCGAGTAGGATAGATCAGGCTCTAGCTCGACACCTTCAACTTCCACGACAAGTTCTGGTACTCGGAGGCACTTCTTGAGTTGGGAGACATGGAAAACATTGTGGACAGCAGAGAGATGATCGGGCAACTTCAGCTTGTAAGCTACCTTGCCACAACATTCCAAAATCTCAAACGGACCAATGTAGCGGGGTGCTAACTTTCCCTTTACTCCAAAACGAGTGACTCCTTTGGTTGGTGAGACCTTGAGATATACGTAATCTCCAACTTGAAACTTCAGAGGTCGACGTCTCTTGTCAGCATAACTCTTTTGTCGGGATTGGGCAATCTTCATGTTCTCTTGTATCTGCTTGACTTTCTCTTCCATATCTTTGACCAGGTCAACTCCAAAGAATTCTCTTTCTCCGGGCTCAGACCAACTGAGGGGTGTACGACAACGACGACCGTACAGTGCTTCAAAGGGTGCCATTTTGATGCTTTCTTGATAACTGTTATTATACGAGAACTCTGCCAAGGGCAAACAGTCATCCCAAGTATCTGCGAAGGTGAGCACACATGCTCTCAACATATCCTCCAACACTTGGTTGACTCGCTCAGTTTGTCCATCTGTTTGCGGATGATATGCTGTACTATGCAAGAGCTTGGTTCCAAGTGAGGCATGGAACGCATTCCAGAACTTAGCGACAAACTGAGTACCACGATCTGAGATGATGGTCTTGGGGATTCCATGAAGCTTCACTATGTTGTTCTTGTACAAGGCGGCATACGTGGGGACGACATAGCTGGTCTTGACTGGCAGAAAGTGAGCTTGTTTGGTGAGTCGGTCCACGATTACCCAAATGGAATCAAAACCTTTCTTAGTCTTGGGTAGCCCATTGATAAAATCCATGCTGATATCTTCCCACTTCCAGGCAGGTACAGATAAAGGCTGCAATTCTCCTCCAGGCTTCATGTGCACGGCTTTGACTTTCTGACAAGTATCACAGCGAGCGACATAACGAGCGATTTCAATCTTCATCTTTGTCCACCAGAATCTCTGCCTCAGATCCTGGTACATCTTGTTGCTGCCGGGGTGGATGGAAAACCTAGACAGGTGTGCCTCATCAAGGATCAACTGTCTCAACTCAGGCACCTTGGGAACTACTAGACGGTTCTTGAACCAAACAACTCCTACATCATCGATCCTGAAACAATCGGCCTTACCGGTCTGGACCTTTTCGATGATGTGCTTGATTCCAGGGTTATCTTTCTGTGCAGCGATGACTTGTTCCTTGACCGATGTTTCTATCCTGACATTGTTCAGGCTTCCTTGCGGAACTATCTCAATACCCATCCTTTCAAGAGCATGGCACAAGGAAAGATCATAGGGCTTCGTCGTCAGACAGTTGCAGTATGACTTGCGACTGAGGGCATCGGCAACTACATTTGCCTTACCAGGATGGTAATGCACTTCGATATCATAGTCCTTGATTAACTCAAGCCATCTTCGCTGCCTCATGTTCAGCTCTTCTTGGGTGAAGATATACTTCAGGCTCTTATGATCGGTGTACACATTGCAGGCACTGCCCAACAGATAATGACGCCATATCTTCAAAGCATGTACCACTGCTGCTAACTCAAGGTCATGGGTTGGATAATTCTCCTCATGTCGCTTAAGCTGCCGTGAGGCATAAGCGATCACTCGACCTTCTTGCATCAAAACACAACCCAAACCAATACCAGATGCATCACAGTATACATCAAAGGGTTTCTCGATATCTGGTTGAGCTAGGACTGGTGATGTAGTTAACAGTTTCTTCAAGGCTTGAAAAGCTTGCTCACAGGCTGTTGACCAAACAAAATCCACGGAATTCTTCAACAACTCTGTGATAGGCTTGGCAACTCTGGAAAAGTCTGGGATGAAACGACGATAGTATCCAGCCATTCCCATGAAGCTGCGAACTTCGCGGACAGTGGTAGGTGGCTTCCAATCCAAGATATCTGCCACTTTTTCAGGGTCAACTGACACACCTTCAGCGGACAGGACATGACCAAGGAATTGAATTCGATCTAGCCAGAATTCACATTTACTGAACTTGGCATACAGCTGGTGATCTCTGAGACGAGAGAGAACGACACGAAGATGCTTGGCATGATCTTCAGGAGTTCTTGAATAAACAAGGATGTCGTCAATGAACACGACTACAAATTTATCGAGCTCTGGCATGAACACAGAGTTCATGAGATACATGAAATGAGCGGGGGCATTGGTCAAGCCAAAAGACATGACCAAGTACTCATATAGGCCGTATCTGGTGGTGAAAGCTGTTTTGGGAATATCTTCGGGACGAATTTTTATTTGGTGATAGCCAGATCTGAGGTCGATCTTGGAAAACACTCTGGCTCCAGATAACTGGTCAAACAGAAGATCAATGCGAGGCAAAGGATATTTATTTTTGATGGTGACCTCGTTGAGCGGGCGATAGTCAACGCACAGACGAAGGCTTTTGTCCTTCTTCTTCACAAAGATAGCAGGACAGCCCCAAGGAGATGAACTTGGGCGAATGAGACCCTTATCCAATAGCTCTTGCAATTGGATCTTCAGCTCTGCCAATTCTCTGGGAGGCATTCGATAAGCTCTACGGGATATAGGAGCAGTCCCGGGCTTTAGCTCTATAGCAAACTCAACATCACGGTCGGGAGGTAGACCAGGTAAGTCTTCAGGAAAGACATCCGGGAACTCGCAGACCACGGGGATATCCTGGATCCCTTGATCATAGGTAGCATTTAGCTGTGTGGTAGCTGGTTTTGAAGGCATAGGAAGTTGGAGAAGGAGTTTGGCGGTACTGTTAGGAATATCCACTCTCACAACTCTATTCAAGATGTCTATCATGGCTTTATACTGACACATCCAATTCATGCCTAAGATGACATCTATCTCTTGATCGCGCAGTACTATCATGGTGGTAGGAAAGACATGTTTCTCCAACATTACTGGTATACTGCGGACCACTTCCTTAGTATTTATCCGTCCTCCAGGCGAAAGTATGCAGAAACTTTCTTTTAACTCCCCCATGGGCAACTCATGCTTGATGACAAAAGTGCGACTGATGAAGGAATGCGATGCACCAGAATCAAACAAGACGACTGCAGGATGATTGGCAACAGGGAACCTACCGAGCATGACGGGCTCTCCTTCTGGGATGTTACTGACGGTGGTGAAGTAGACTTGCCCGTGCTTCCTGACAAGCTTGCCCTTCTGGACGTGCTGCTGCGGTGCACGGTGCTGCTGCTGTGATCCTCCAGGGCCTTTCTATGCATGCTGGGCATTCTTCTTGGGTTTTGGGCACTCGCGAGACCAGTGACCAACTTGGCCACAGTTGTAGCATGGATGGTTGTAAGCTGATTGTGGGGTGGTGACACGAACACCAGGGGCGTTCGGCTGAGTGGCACTTTGCTGGTTGGCATTGTGGGTGGTGGCCGCGGTACGAACGACCACTTGCTGATGGGGGTATGGGGCTCGGTTTTGGTGGTGACTGGGGTGGTAGATGATTCTTGGGCGCTTATGGTTGCTGGAGAAACTGCTAGACCCAGCCTTCTTCTTCTTCTTCTCTTCCTGATACTGGCGGTTGCTTTCCTCAAAAGCAACAGCACGGTCAACGACATCATGGTAGGATCCGTTTAGGTTGTTGGACAGACCTCTGCGAATCTTAGGGTGCAGACCCCTGAGAAAACAATCCCTCTTCTTTTCCTCTGTGTTAACATAGTCGGAGGCATACTGACTGAGGTGGTTGAATTGTCCCACGTACTGCATGACGGTGGAATCTTTCTGTTGCAGGGCCAAGAACTGATCCAACTTCATCTTCATCAATCCCGAAGGGATGTGATGTGCTCTGAAAGCGGTGCGGAACTCTTCCCAGGTCAGCTGGTGACCTTCCGGCTGGGCCGCCAACAGGTTGGCGTACCAGGCACTTGCAGGACCACGGAGCTGCTGAGAAGCGAACCGAGGCTTCTGGATCTCCGTGCAGTGCAGTAGACTGAACTTCTGTTCCATGGTGCGTAACCAGTCGTCAGCCTCGAGAGGTTCATCGGCCTTTGTGAAGACCGGTGGGCGTGTTTCGGTGAATTCCACATAGGTTGTCTCTTGGTTGTTGCGGCGACCACGGTTGCCGTTGTTCTGCTGCCCTTGATTCTGAGCCATCAGATTGGCAGCGGCGGCCAAGGCTGCAATGGCATCAGCTAGGGTAGCTGGTACAGGTGGAGGGTTTGGGAGACGGTCATCTCCAGCACCTCCGGCTCCGGTACGGGTGTTCACAGGCATCTGTATAAGCAACTCGGAACTCAGCATATATGGGCAAAGGTTCTGAAACAACTGGATTGACAACTTCACTGATACAAAGATAGCTGGTTTGATAAAGATGACAACAGACTGATAAGGGAAAAGGTACGAAAGGAAAGATACATGCCAGACTTGGCAACAGACAGACTAACGCTCCCAAACCTAGACTAAGGTTTTAGGTAAGCAGATGGTACAGACACAAAGAGTCTAGTCATCATCGATGAAGATCAACTCTTCGTCATCATCATCATCCTCGATGATAAGCTCAGGCTCTTCCTCCTCATCTTCATCTTCAACGTGGACATCTTCAGCAGGTTCCACCTCCACGTTCTGATCGGGCTCGTTCTCCACTTCAGGTTCCTCCACGACTCCGTCTTCGGGGTCTTCCATAACCGGGGGTACCAAGGGATGGAGTTGATCATGCAGCTGATGCACTTCCTCATGAAGCATATCATTGAACTGCTCAATCTGGGCGGTGTATTGCTGCAGTCCATGGAGCTGGGCTCTGGTGACATCCTCACGGGTCCAAGCATCATTGCGCTGCTCGATAGCGCGAATCGTGTTCCGGTTGGCCTGCTCCAGGGAAGCTCGTGCCTCATAAAACTCCATGCGAGAAAGGTAGAAGTCATGCTCCATGTTCTCCATTTCAGCCTTCAGATTCTTGATTTCCTCCTTCAGCTGCTTGCGGGTGCGGCGGGGAAAGCGACGACCATTGGAGGATTCTCCAGTCTCTTCTCCGGTGCGCGGCGCCAGCTGGTGACGCGGCACACCGTTCGGTCCAGTCGACTTGCGGGCAGTCCGCTTGATGATGGCCATATCTGGGTAAGAGGTTATAGATGAGAAAGGCTAGCAAGAAAAAGGTATAGGCACACTATCCCAACGAACTCTTTTATAAACTTAAGTGAATGTGACATGATGCATGAATCGTTCCTACGGAACAAGGCAATGCAACTACTAAGGTAAGGTACATAGGGCTTATACAAGTTGTCTTGCTACTAGTTGCCAAAGACAAGATGAGATGAGAGAAGCAATTTGGACTCAAAATAGTCAAGTTTGGTTTTTTTTTAAAAAAACATTTTGAAGTTTTCGCAAAAAGATTGCAACGTCATAGTGAGATGCTCTGATACCACTCTGTAACGTAACGGCCCTAATCCCATGGCCCACTGACCACCGTCATCCACTGACAGTCGATCCGTACAGCCAAGAGATTAAGACCTGTTCCGCTACTGGGCTACATCAGTGCCCGTTGTCCGCAGGATCATCTCACAATTCAGTTACAATCTCTTTAACATTTTGACAAATAACATCGGAGTAAATAGCGGAAGACTTAGATAACAATAGTTTTACAAACCAGGGTTCAACATAAAATTTAAATGAAGTTATTACAGACCATAGTTCAAATAGATAGAGTTGGCAGGGTAGCATATGACAACAACTTAAAGATACATCACCCAGCCCGAGGGTGAATAATCACTCATCGGCCTCATCGGCCTCCTCCTGAACAACAGTCACACAGCAGGGTCCAAGGCATACTGAGGAATCTGCCATACCTGCAACATGGGTAATAAAACCCTGAGTACAAAGGTACAAAACAAGACTTACCCGACTAAAGAAAAGGGAGAAGACTCAGGAATGAAGGCTTAGGGTAGTCAAGGTAAGGCTTAAGCAAGATCAAGTATTTTGCAGAAAAGCATTTTTTTTTGTAAACCTCATTTTATTTTGGAAAGATTCAGTATCCCTCAATTCTTCATCATTCATGATTCATTTTACATTTCAAAACATTCCTAGTTGAGAACCACTCTCCGTTGACAGTCAGTGGACCAAGTCTCCATAACCGAGGAGCAACGTTAATCCGGATAAATAATACTCAGCTGAGGATCCCTATCCACACTGCATATGTAGCACCCAAGCTTGCATATGCCAACTCGTCTTCCACGATTCCTCCATTATTGGGCCCGGTCCTACGCCACCCGGAAGTACAGTACACCACTCCAATCCGGGACTCTAACCCACGTGGGTACATGCTACTTCCGCCATCTCTCCACTCCCAGTGCGCGGTTGTCGGTCCAATAATGGATTTCTCGGAGCCAGAGCTTTCCGTAGTATGTGAATAGTTACAAGTCTTGACCAGCAGGCCCCCATACGGATGGTCCCTACATTTTTCCGCCAGCGACAAGCACCTCGGGACTCTAACCCAAGAGTACAGGTCCTGTCGGTTTTTCAACCCTGTCCCGGTCGGTGTCAACTGTTGAGTCCCGGACTACAACATGACGGCACCGTACGCAAGGACAACCTCTCCTTCCCATTGACTAAGTACGGATCAGATACTTAGCCAATAGTGGGAGTAAAGCCAAATTCCCATAAACGTTCTTTAAGTGATCACACTTTTGAAATTGGCATTTTATTGCAAAGTCTAATTCAATAAGCATTGCTAAGCATTTTTCAAATACTTTTGAAAAGCATGTATCGGGTGTTTCAGTGGTCAAGGTGGATAATGCATCAAATAGGATAACACTCAACTCCTATAAACCTAATGCAATAATTTAACTCAAAAGCATTTAAGGAAATCATTTTATAAATTCAAGGAAAGGGTTAAATGCACCGGGGCTTGCCTTGGATGGCAAAAAGAACGGACTCGGGGTTGGAGTAGGTGTCGGAGCTCGGGGTCGCCTCGGGGACAGATCCTTCGGTGGCTACCTCGACTTCAGGTCCTTCTTCGTCAACTATACGGATGCAATGATGAATGCTCATGAGAATGATGATATGAACTTATGGTGCAAGACAATTCCACTGATTCTAGATTACTTTTAAACAAGGCATGATTGAAATCTAGGTTGAGCATAAAAGGTAACCATTTCTTCCTTAAGCAATATTGATTAAACTAGCCCTTATTATAATTATCCTAAGCATCAACCAAACATAGCATCACAAACATCATAGACCAAAGGGTAGGGGTCTATGAACATCAATCAATCCAAAGATCACATCATCAAACACTTATTACCAACCCTAATCCATCTTTTCTATTTTCTTAATTTATTTAAAAGGTCATTTTATGAAGTTGCTCCAAAAATTACCAAATTAATCACATAAGTTCATTATGGTATAGATAGATGGCAAAACAAATTTCATAATTTTTGGAGGTCATTAAGGTGCTCAATTAAATCTAGACATTAATTAACAAAAGGTACTATTTAGGAATTAAAATAAAAGCTCAAAAATCAACTTGTTCCAAAAGGCTTCAAAATTTTATCAGAGACCAAACATGGCATAAGAAGCTCACAAAAATTTGTCTCATGATTTTTGGAGTTATAAATCACTCTCCAAAAATACCAAAACCTTCATTTTTCAATTAAAAGGGGAATTTTACATTTTCAAATTTTTGCACAAAACTCAAGTTTCATATTTTTATAAAATACTCCAGAGCATAAAGAGTCTACCACAAAAATTTCAGAATTTTTGGATGCACACAGAAAATACCACAAAAAAGAGAAATCAGAGCACTATTCACATGTTTGAAGAAAAAGAAAAACGACACTGTTCTTCTCCTCCGTTCGCCGGCGACCACCGACTACGGCGGCGCTGCTGCGCCGGCCACTGTGGGCACTCCGCGGCGAAACCAAGGGCACGGGAGGCAACAGGGAGCTCACCGGCGTCGATTGCGGGGCTCGGCGAGGTGAGGGGATGAACGGAGGGGTGAGTTCGACGGTGACCGGCGGACGGCGGACGGCGGCGATCGTCGTCTCGGCGATCCTGCGCGACACAAGCGACCGCAAGGGGTCAGTCAGAGACGCAAAGGAGTAAGGAAGGTGATGTGGGGGTCAGTGGAGGATGATCAAGGCCGTAGAGGGAGTATTTCACGATCCCGACCTCGACGGGATTCTCGCCGGAGATGACAACGACGAGCTACGCCGGGCGAATGGAGGCGGTAGCGACCAAATTGAAAGGTGGTGAAGCTGCGCAAGGACTTGGCGGAGCTTCTGGGCTAGCTGGGAGAGAAGCGGAGGCTCGGGCTTGCTCTGGCCACGGTGGCGGAGCTGGGTTCCACTCCGGCCGGCTCGGCGGGGTTCTTATAGCCGCGGCTAGGGGCTGGCGAGACGCGCGCGGGGGCGGATAAGGTGGCTCAGTGCGTGCGCAATCGAGTGCGAGGCCAAGGGTCAGCGGTTTGGCACGCAGGGACCGGGCGTTGTGCTCGCCGGTGGCGAACACGCGGCGGCGACGAACTGCGGACGGTAGGGGACGGGGAAGATGTCAACTGGGCTCAGGCGCGTGCGCAATGATGCGCTGAGCATCGGCGTGGAGTTGGTTCGGGCGAAGGAGCTTCGGACACGCGTCGCCCGCGAACTCCGGCGAAGGCGCGCGGCCGGGCCCCCCCTAGCTCGCCCGGGAAGATGAACATTCTAGGGTGTAGGGTTTGACTTTTGGCTAGTTTCTGTATTTTGCAAATTACTCTCAAAAATTGAACTGTGCGACAAAAACTCAAAACACCAAAGTTGCTCAGAAAAATGAGATCTACAACTTTGTCAATATGAACATTTTCAAATTCCAAATAGTTTTTGAACTATATTCAAAAACAGAAAAGGGGACACTTTTTCAAACTTGATTCAAATCAAAATTACTCTGGATTTCAAACTGAAACTTGAAAATCTTCCAATATGAAAGTTGTTACATTTGACAAAACCTATAACTTTGCTAATATACACTTTTTCTGAAACTCAATAGTTTTTGAATAACTTTTTAAAACTGAAAAGGGGACAAAAACTGGAATTTGAACGAATTTGAAATTACTTCAAATTTTATATAGAAACATGGAAATCTGTAAATACCAAAGTTGTTCCTCTAGGTCAGATTCACAACTTTGCTTTTTGAACCAACTCAAAATTTTGAATTTTGAAAAAGTTATTAAAAAGGGAATAAATCCAGGATTTGGGATTTTAGGGTTTTGCAAAAGGAAATTCAAATCAAATCTGATTTTGAACTTTGATCAAAGCACAAACATCAGGGCACTAAATTTGAACAAGAATTACATAGAACTAGGCACAGAGGTGAAATTATCATTTTGCCCCTATAGGAAGAAGTGGGCTAATAAGGGTTTTTGCAATAGAGGTACATCACATAAAATGATACACTAAGCAAATGCATACACATGAAATCATGATCAAGATGATTAATGATGCTAATGATGATATGTCAAGTTAATTACATGCTAAACACCAGAGGTGTTACAGCGGGGCCCACCTGTCATAGAGGCAGACCGACCGGTATCCCTCCTGGACCGACCGGTCTAGTACAGGGCCCAATTTTGTCCTCTTTCGCGTGACGCACTCCAACCGACCTCTCCAACGCGTTTTGGCCCATTAAGGCCCATGTGCATATGGCGAAGGATTTAGTACCACATTGTCGGGGGAACACCAAAGGGGTACCCCCAATCAACGCAAACAAATAGGTTAAGCCTAGAACACCAATTAATAAACTCAGCTAGGCTAACCTTCCAAGAAACCAACTCCTCGGAGCCTCCAACGCTGGCCCACCGCCAGGGAGCTTAGACTTGCCAAAACCTTACCGACCGCCTCCTGGTAACCTACCCCTCGAGCCTGCTACGGCTATGCACCGCTCCTCAGGATCCCATGCGGGGACCTCGAGCCCCTCTAGCACGATAGCCTATCCCTCTAGGCTCATCACACCCTAGGCCTCGAGCTGGAGATCAACATCCGCTCACCCGAGCCCTCCGCGCCCGGCCTCGAGCGAGCGCTCCACTACCCTTTGAAGCCCTCCACGAAGAGGAAGCCTCCTGCTCCTCAACCCCATACCGCGCATTTAATGCATCCACCTACTCCAGTCACGTCCTCTGCAACCCGACGTGTACCACAGTGAACCAGGGCAGAGCCAAGTCTCGTTTTCACAACAAGCATGGGTAAAAAGGCACCAGTACGGCTCTGTTAACCCATATCTTACACTGTTGCACGTCCAAGCCACGTCTCGAGGCCCGGATACCTGCTGCTCAATCGGGTTTCCCGGGACTTGCCCATACCTGCGGGGACTCGAACCCCCCGCAGGCGCCACCTCGAGGCCGGCTCTGAGCCCCTCGAGCCCTGGCTACTTTCACGCTATTGGAGGACAGGTACCCCAAGACCCGGAGGGACCCCGCCGTGTCCTGCACGTGCCGGGATGAGTGCTGTACGGCTTCCACGTCGCCACGCCTCCACGTCCGCGCCCAGGATGGAGGCCACGCATCAAGGACGCCTCAACAGCAACACCCACGTTGGCTACAGTGGCTTCGACGAGACAGAGTTCCTGCCCTTCGCCGTACCGAGCGTTGTACATGTCAATCCTGTGTAAACCCTGGCCTCCCCTTGATCTATAAAAGGGGACGCCAGGGCCCTTCGCGCAGGGGGGACAACACACGAGTCCACACACACACACATACACAAGTCCGGACTCCGGTCCACGCTCACTGAGCTTGTATTCGCCCCTGTACAAGCACTTAGGTGCAAGTAATACAAGAACCTCCTCCCCTGCTGGACGTAGGGCCTTCTTTGCCCGAACCAGGATAAATCCTTGTGTCATCTTGCATCACCATCCAGGAAGAGAGCACGCGATCATATTACTCGTTGGTGTCATACCCCCGGGTTCGAAACACCAACAGTTGGCGCGCCAGGTAGGGGCCTTCGCGTGTCCAAATCGATTTCTCGCTGTTTCCTGGATGGCTTCTTCCACTCCTTCGTTCTCGGCTGGTGCCGTCATCTGGTTCGGGAGCCTCGAGTTCCTGGCCACCGGCAACGGCAACGAGCTGACCCTGCTCTCCACGGAGAGCCCGAGCGGAGGGCGTGTCACGCCACCCCGCGCGGGGGGCGTGGCGCGTCGCCCGCACCACCACGCGTCGCCACCTCGCGAGCGGCGCCGTCGTCACCTTCGACGCCGGGCACGGGCGGTGCCCGCGGCGCACTCCCACTTCCCCGCGGCTGACGCAGAGTCTCCGAGGGGAAACCTGCCCGGCGCGCGGCCGAAGACTTTCAGGGCACGTGCGCACTCCCCCAGCGAGTTCGCGTTCGTCACGCGCACGGACCGGGAGCCTGGCCAGAGGCCCCCGAGCCGTGCTCCGTCGACACCACCAGGCCTCCTCCCGCACGGGGTGTACCGCGCCCGACGCCAGCGGTTCCCGTTTGGCCTCAACAACTCCGCGGTTGTTTACGCCCACCGCCTCGACGAGCGCCGTCAGGACCAGGCGGCCGCAGAGCGGGAGGAGCGTCCGGGCGTACTCCTACGAGCCACCACCGACCTGGAGATCGTCTACCCCGCGCACGTCGACCGCGGCCTCTCACGAGCCGTCGAGCCACCTTCGGGGAGTGGTACCGCGAGCTGCAGTCCCGGCACGAGCTAGGGCGGCGCGGCATCAGCAGCTCCGACTCCAATGAGTACGACTACCACGACCCTGACCTCTGGGACCCCACCAGAGAGTGCTTCCAGCTCGAGGGGGTCGTGGACGACGCCGAGGACGACGGCGACGACGACACCAGGCCGGCGCTTGTAACACCCTGATTTAATTTTTCCCCAATTTAATAAAAGGAATTAGAAATTAAATAGGTTGGCTAGTTTATTAGAGGAGGAAAATAAAATTTTATTTCTCATTTTCATGTTGCATTCATGCCATTGCATATTTTATTGTGTGGTAAATAATTTTATTAAACCCGTATAGGGCGAATCGGATTTATTCTATTTAGAAAAGCAATAAAAAGATTTATAAAAGTTTTGCGAAATCAAACTCAAAGTTTTATTTTCAAAACCTAGGGAAAATGTTTTCAAAACTTTACAAATATATTTGATTTTAAAAACTGGTTTTGAATTTGATTTTAAAAGAGTTTGCTAAACCTTGAAAAAACAAAAAGAAAAGAAGAAAGGCAACCAGGCTCACCTCCTCTCTCTCCCCTTTTGCAGCCCAACCCATCCCTCTCCTCTCCCGGCGGCCCAAACCCCAACCGGCCTGCTCCCCTTTCCTTCCTTCCCGGCCCGTCCCCTCCCCGCCTCCTCTCCTTGGGCGCCGGCCCATCCGCTCACCGGCCCACCTAATCCTCCCTCTCACCGCAGGCCGCACGCGCCCTCGCCTCCCCGCCCCGCTGACAGCCATAGCCCACCGGCCATCCTCACTACACTCGCTGACAGGTGGGCCCCACATGTCAGGCTCGTCCCCAACCTCCGACCGAGTTCTCCGGAAAACGTTGCCGCCGCCGCCCCGCTTCTTCCGGCGCCTGGAGGCCTATCTAGTTGCCTGTAGCGTCTTAAATCGGAGCTGCCGCCACCTCCGCTCCTTTTCCTTTCTAGCTCAAGCCCTCCAGCCTCCGCCACCAAGTGTCTTCGAAACCCTAGCGCCGCCACCACCATTACCAAGCCGCCAAAGTCCACCGCGCCACCCATCTCTCCATCCTCCTCTCCGGTTCGCAGTGGTGTCGCGGGCTCACGCCGCAGCTCCGTCGCATCGTTTCGGTGGCCGACTCACGCTGCAGTGCCACTCGGAGGAGTTCACCGTAGCTCCGAACCACAGGCCGTCTTCCCCGTCGCTGAACCCCCTCACCGAGCCACCACCGGCGACAAGAACGCCACAGACGAGCCCTCTGTAAGCTCCTCTTTCGTTTCCCCTACTTTACATCGTCTCTACCGCATCAAAGCGCCGTCCCCGCGTGCGCCGGCGAGTCCTTCACCGAGGGAGCCATGGCGCCGCCGCGTCCTCTCTGGCTCCGGCCGCCGCATGCTCTCCCTCTCACTTCCTGTCCGTCAGATCTTAGCGGGCGGCTCAGATTAGAAATTTCCCCGAAGGGGTATGAGCCAAGTGTACCGTGCGGTGGACTCAGTCCACCACGCGCTCGCCCACCGCGTCCACAGCGACAGCTGGCACACCGAGCCAACCCCGCGCCGCCACGTGGCGCCAGCTCAGCAGCCAGCGCGTCCACGCTGACCGGCCGTGGCGAAATTGCAAAAGAGCCCCTGCCTTATTTGATAATCAACCCGCCGTCCCACTGCACCTGTTCACTAAGTCTTGCGAAAATAGCGTCCTAGCCCTTGATCTTTCGGGAAATGAGGCCCGGTCCAGCTGGCAA